>JAQGAO010006852.1:0-11855 GCA_034697705.1 Ommatoiulus sabulosus | reverse complement strand
AGATTAGTTTCAACAAACGGAGTGTACACACTATGGCAAACCATTTTCAACAAACGCATCTGCTAAGCAGACGATTTCCGGCAATCCTTGTATAGGCCTACTTGTGGTACATTATTCCACGAGCGAACTTTCTGTTGGGAAAAATGTCATGTCATGTAAATTAGATCGAACTAATGGCGATATTCTGCAAGGTAAAAAGATGGGAGGATACGTACAGTAACTGCCCCCAAATAGGCGCCACATAACCTTTTCGCCAGTTTCTCCCAACATATCGCACCCCTGCTCATTTTGAGATAAAGCTAGTTTTAAAAATAGCAATAATTAATTAAAAGATGTATGGCAAAGTAAAGGGACACTACTGCTATTTATCCGAAACTACGGTAAATTAAGATGTGTCGTTTTCACGGATTACATTTTCACGAAGTACATTTTCGTTGCCTTAATGCCATCGTAAACCAGAAAGTTACAATTTCTGAGTTGTCACTTCTGAAGCGGCAGTGCGCTATGTTGTGTGGGTGTGAGTAGTGCACTATAGGGGACGTGAGTGCCCCAATGCAGGCGCCCCATCCCCATCTTCGTTATTTTCCCCACGCTGTTGGTTGAGAAAGACCATTATAAATACAATATTTTATCAGAAAATGTAATGTTTTTTCTGGAATGATAATCGCATGCAAATTCAATTCCAGTTATTTTTCCCGTAACAAAGCTAACGCCAAATTTGTAAGTATCTAGGGAACCCGCATCTAAAATATATCTTTAAAAATGCATTTTCTTAAAAAAAAAATGTTATTCAAATGCATTTTTATTGTAGCTTTAAATATATTCAAATGTATACGAAAATATGTACCGAATAAAACACTCGAAGTAATTCCAATTGCTCTTTTTCTACTAGGGGTATTGCTTTAAAAGTATTAACATAGAGAAATGTATGGTTTTTAATAGCAAGTGCAGAATATCAATTTATTGCATTTTTAATAATGTCTCTTCAACTTGGAAAAAATTCCATTTTCGTTATAACCATTCGTTATAACCATAAATAACATGTCCCCATGCATGAAGGGTTACATAATACTTTTCTTATGTGCTTTCTTATATTAAAAATATATCAACCAACTCTTGATACAAATCAAACCTATATCCTTAGCATGTTATTTATATTAGTCTACGGTTAAAAACTTCCACATTTTCTAATTTATTTCTCAGAAGACAGTCGAATATTTCAATTCCTTTTGAGGTATACATATTTCAACAAACTCAAGGTAATGAAAAGAATCTATCATCTCAAGAAATATACTAAAAAAACATCTTAGTTTAAAGACAGTTTTGCTGTCAGGATTTACGTGTGTATTTGCAAAACTGCAAACAATTAGGTTTAGACAAAGAAACAGTTTTCTTCATATTTGTGTAATGACAAAATCAAACTTAAGACTTAAATTTGGTGTTAGGGGCCATCCATAAAGGACGTCCGGAAAGGGAGGGAGTAGGGGTGGGTTCAAGGAAAGTGGACGTCCGGATATCAACTTGTGCTTAAACTGTCATCAGTTTTAGATGATAAATTGATTGCATTGGTTTTATTTTCTTACCAGTCAATTTATAGGCAAATTTGCTGATTTCTGCAGCTTTCTGTAGTCGGTGGTTCACTAATGGCCGTATTTTCAATGTGAAAATTTATAAAGAACATATTAAAAATTGCTTTTGTAATCAATAAGCTGTTTTCAAAAATTGGACGGGAGATGCGGGGGAGGGGTTACATAAACAGGATAAGGGCGGACAGGGGGGAGGTGGTCTAAACACCTGGAAAAATACAGGACGTCCTTTATGGATGATCCCTTACCATTTTAGAAAATGCAAAATGTCCCTTTTATAAACAAAGCTGAAAATTTTACTTTAATTTAAATTCTTTCTGTACCTTTCAGAAGCAGTCATCAAATGCAACTTCAGGCAACCCCCGCTTAACAAACACTCAGCTTACGGACAATTCACACGCGTAAATATGCCTATTTATAACTCCTTTCTCAAGATACGAATATACTGTAGGTTTTCGCACTTAACGAACATCTGGAACTTACTTGAACTTCGAACGTTCCCATTCAGCTCCTGTTTAAAAGTGGCAATTTTATTACAAGGTGCGTGTAAACTGACCGCCTTACAGGTTGTTTTATTAGCGGAACTCAGACAGAAGCTTTACGAATCGTACTTGAGCAGACGTGAAATCACGAACGCAAAAGGAATGCATATACATGTACATGTATACTCATTTCGACATCAAGTACTGTAATACCCGCATAATGATCTCGAACGACACGTGAGTCAATTTAAAGAACTAAAAAAACAATGACGTGAGATTACGTCACGCGAGTCTCGTCTCTTCTCGTTATCTAATTCCTCTAGGAAAGACTCCCCGCTAATTTGATCGTGAGGAAAAAATACACGCATTGTTGGGCGCTTATAATCCTTAACGTTAAACTGTCCAGAACATAAATTAGTTCGAAATTTAAAAGTGCGACGCGTTCAATCTGGAATTTTCTTTCTTCTAGTCGCGTCCTCCTAAGAGATCATATTAAAAGCGCCTTATAGAAAAGATTATGATGGATGTTGCTCGATGGAAGCGCGCCATTTTACATCAATCAAACAGCATGAAATTGGATGGGAGAGATAGCTTGGGAAAACGGGCACATGTTTACAACCCGAGCGTGCCATCTAATAACGCGGCTTAAAGCCGAACCGCACTTCTTCATTGTTTCCAACAGTTCCTTCTTGTTTTACTTAAAAAGTGACATTCATCTTGGTGCAAGATGATATTTACAGTGGTCTCGTAACGCACTTACGTAGCCTACTATAAATAAATCGTGTGACTTTTGACCATCAACGTGCAAAAGGTTGTGACGTCCAAAAAGATTTTCTACGCATATAAGGATAGACAAGAAATTTTAAAATAGGCTGATGGTTTTCCTAAAAAATTACTATAGTTCAACTAGCCTTTAAATTTGACCGTTGTTATTTTCTGAATTTCATCACCATGTGACAAGGGTTTATCATAGACGAACTGATTGCGGACATGCTACCAATTCTCAGATCCAATTAAATTTAAAATTCGGGTTCATCGCCTACCCCCCATGTTGAAGAATGCTTGGAATTTTGGGAAACTTTCAAAATTCTGGAGAATGTATGAAGTTTTGTCAAGAGTTCAAAATTCTGAAAAATATTTGAAATTTTGACAAACGTTCAAAATTCTGAAGTATGTTTGAAATTTTGACAAACGTTTAAAGTTTTAAAAAAATTGTTTCACAGTTTGAAAAAAGTTTGAAACTTTGGGGAAAATCATTCGAAATTTTAAAAAAAACTCGAATATTTAAAAAAAACGCTCAGAATTTTGAATTTTTTTAGTCCACAAGTTTCGAAAACATTACTCGGTCAAATACAGTATGATGTGCTTAATTTTTACTACGACAATATTGTGCGACCATCGAGCTTTCTTGGTCAGAAATTCTCTGCATCGGGGATGCTGAACCACGGATCAATCTCATCCAATCACTAGATGACACGTGACGGGGGACGAAAAGGCAGTCACGTGATATCGGACTGGCATTCTACTCGCGAAAGCTGCGTCATGTCCGTTGAAATAAATGGTCATAGTTTAAGGGCCCAATTGAAAACGCCACGAGAAAACGGGGACTAAAAGTGGCCTGAACTGGAAACTATTGTACAGTACAATGCATTTAAGAATTCGGGCATATGACAAATCCTATTAAACTAAGTGCGTCCATAAAATACAAATCTTCTTAAAGTCTCGCTTATTTTTGCATTTTTGCTCAAGTCCCGCTCCGCGCCAAACTTTATGAAATGCAAATTTGCGCTCAAGTTTCGTGCCAGTGCTCGTCTAATCCTTGCATTTCCATATTAAATCACGCTAATTACACGTCTCGGATGAAAGGCAAGCTGATTAAGTTTCAGTTTTTTTAAAAAGAGAGACGCGTGCCACGACAGAAACTTAAGCTTTCCTCCGCGACCATCTGCTCATGCTTATTCTAATTCGCAGTCGACGTGGATTATGTTTTTTTGTCTTCGCAGCACAAATCGCAAAAGTCACGCGAATGTGAAATGCGATGTACGACACAATTACGCTCTACTAACCAATTTACGCGGGGCCTCATTGGAAAGAAAATATACATTTGAAATATAAAAATATAACCTCGATACGAGTAAAATGGTCTCAAATCTGGTATACATTTTACATAAATAATAGGGTAATCAAAGATAAGTTTTGCTTATCGTACGTGGGCATTCGTGAAGTCGAGTGTGAAAAATCGACACGAATTAGTTTAAAAAATACACTCAAGGAATTGTCGCTGTTATTTAACCAGTAATGCGTTTCATTTGCATATGCACCTGACTTCACGATCACGATGCCATAGTACGATTCGTGAAGCTTTTATCTGAGTTACACTAATTCATTGCTCAACATATATAGAGTTCTTATGCAAGATTAGGAATGTACATTATTACATTACGTGATCCTCTATATGTTGAGCATTGTATACACAACTTGTACTGTACATGATCAAATACAAATTTTCAATATATCAAAAGTATTTTTAATAAAAACAAATTGTATTACATAAAATGTACTAATAAACGTTGGTAATTTTACCATTTGTATTGAAAATGGATTTATTATAATGGATGAAAAGCACAACTTTTCATCGCGAAATACATTTTAAATGAATTTTCAAATACATTTGCCGACACATACTGAAATGTATTATGAAATACATTTGCAGACACATACTGAAATGTATTTTGAAATACATTTATTTCCAATAGCCTACAGGTTTGGGACCATCCTATTACTTTTTGAAAACTGAATTCAAGTTGAAAGTTATTTTACACATTCATGTACATGGGTCTTAAGTTATACACTTTATACGTAATATATCACCTCGTTCCATTTGAAGAATATCATACCTTTTATTTATGGTATATTTTCAAGTATTTTCAAGGATATATACTAACAGCCATGGATTCACTAAGAGAGTTCGTGGTTCAGAGCAAAAAGCCTTCGTCTCCATGGCATCCAACTTAGTTCCGATAAGCAGAAAAGCAGGAAGCGAAAAGCAGCGTTGCCACCGCCTTTGTTCAGATAAGCAGTGTTGCCAGATGACCCGCTCTTAGATGCGCGACATTTGAACTAAACAACCGGTGCAGCTAGCGCTAGACCTGTCGCTAAAGCTCAACATGGCCAGCATCGCATAATTAATAGCCCAAAGTGCCCAGAGCACGATGATTTCAAAAGGCGGATAAATTAGTTTAGCAAAACGCGGCCGTGGGCAATCAATCTTCGGCTCTTTCTAATCCATCTTCCGAAATGAAATTTTCTCGCATGCACCATCTGTCCGCGCCAAAAATTATTAAGATTCTTCGAAACGGTTATCTTCTAGATGCAAGCCCGAGCATTCAATGAGATTGAGCCATTCATAATTAATTTTTCTGCCATAAATATAATAAAACTAAAGCATCGCTGATGAAAAGTAGGCCAGTTGCCAAAAGCAACGCCCTCGCGTCGCCATTTTGAGTCTTCTTTCATGCGAAATTAATTAAGCGCAAACGCGCATGCATTGGAAATAATCGCCACGAGCTAAAAGTTCAACGCGGAGCTTATTGCGACTTCGTATACGCCAACTCATGGCCTAGCTCGCAAAATAATAAATCAAATTATGAAGACCTTTTTTTTTTGCACTTCTTCGAGCGGGGAATTTAATATAAAGCGAAGATGGTTTAATTTCGAGAATATAGCCGAGCCAAGAAGGCGAGGTTTTTGAGAATGCGCAAGTTTTTTTTTCTGTCCCAGTTGCTCCGCTCCGAGAGTGAATCAAAAAAAGATGATTCGACAACCCTGGTTGAGACTGAGATGTTAAAAAGAGTTATTGCGCAAAAAAGTGCGCATGATGCATCTAATAATTGCACGATTAGCACCTACGATTCGTGTTCGGAGCATGTTGATTTATTAAATCACTGATGAGATATATCAGACTCGTTCTTGTATTATTCATAATATATACGTCAAATGTATGCAGGGCTTGAGGTGCAACTTTTAGACATTGTGTGAAATTGCCAATTTCACAGAAGTTTTTTCAGAGAAATTGCGTATTCAAATATAGAAATATTTTAAAGTTAACAGAATTTGTCCACTAAACAAACCAACAATATTTCTTTTCGATGTTAGGATGTTTGCAAATATCGGCATGTAAATATCGCTTTTTTATTAAAAACAACAACATTAGTTATAAATTCATTATTTCCCCGGCAGATGTCCATATCGCATCGTATATCCCAGTTTTAAGAAATTCAAATTTTAAATGTCCAGTTCTCCGAAAAAATTTACTTTTTTGAGCTCTGTCGCTATTTTTAAAATTGAAAAAAGTTTAGTTCAAACTCTATACAGTGAAAATAACTCGAATTTCTAGCTTAATTTTCGCTAGAAAATCTAAGAAATAAACATACAGTATACAGTACTGCTGTTATATAGAACAACAACTTTCAAATACACGCAAAGTACACTCGCAGGAACGTTGTTTCTGTATCGGAACTGAGTTCTAACCATAAAATCATTTACAAGTACATATTTTCTCAAAGTGCCTCGATCTGCAATGGCGCTCACAGAATCTAACGCCTATAGCGTTGCTTACAACAAATATCAATTTTTAAGAATTAATCCCACCAGAAGGTGAAAAAATAATAATTTTCTCAATTTGAAATTTTAAAAGATATATTCAGAAGCTTTAGAATGGAAATGTACTGACATTCAATTGCGTCGGGATGTCCCGCAACGTTCCATACGTTAACACTTATCCAGCCTTTAATCAATTTTGAACGGCACGTGTACTTAAACAAACGATATCGGGCGCACTTCAGCCCTATATGCAGTAGGAGATGGATGGGGAAGTGAGTAAAAGCAGTGAAAGAGTAGTTCATCCCACAATTTATTTCAGATCAATGAACGGTTTTCGCAGCGCCTATAGATTGCTAATGCCAGGCGCCAGGGTTTAAGAGTCCAATGATGGATTGCAGTTGCCTAGGCGATTCACCAGAGGCCTCTTACATCAAACTGTTTTCTATATCTTTCTTCTTTACTTTCCCCAACCAGTCCCTTATCACGCAAACACCACCCTCGCTCGCAATAAAAACCAAAATTCGCGCAAAAGTAAATGGCGATACGATTAGCCAACGACGCAAGATGAAGGCAAACTTCCCCAAATCCCAGATAAAAAATGATACCGGCTAATAAAACCAAAGTCTACGGCGCAACATCGAGGAAAAAACAAACACGACTGGGTGGATGCATGAGCCAGCTTATGCAACTCTCTGTTTTAGTCCTTCTTTATAAAAGCGGCGCGAACGGTACATAAACCGGAGCTTTTTGCACCGAAGATGCCAAGCCCACGCTAATCCGAGATAGCGTGGCCAGTATGTCGCCAATATCGGTTTCGCGCAAATTAAATAAAGAACGAAGGCTGCTAAAAAAAACGACATTTGATCCATAGTCGATGGCGCTTCCCAGTTGCCATGCCAGCGTGCATGCGCACGTGGGGCATACACAATGGCCACTGGTATAGGATGTGTTAACATTCGCACCCAAAGGCGATTTCAATCCAAATTTACTGAATTTATGATAGTGTCGCAGACATGCAAAAGCATGCGTGTTTTACAAAACACCAAATGTTATAGGCGAAAATGTCACTCGGATTTCCTGGAACTACTATTCCACGATTTACGTATTGTTCACACGTAGAATCTCGATATAAACAGACAGAAAAATGTAAACAATTGAGCTGGCGTGTTTGATTTTTTTTCCCAAAACCGCAAGTCAATGATATATGTTTTTCAAACTTAAAAAAAATTGGACAATGATTATTTTGCATAATTCTAATTTATCCAATATCGTACGTTTTAAATTAAACTATAGGCTATGTGCTAGAATATGCATGGTGAGTGGTTATCAAGTGGACTACCAAAAAAAAAATATCTTTAAAACTAAAATAAATAGGTTGATAATGCCTTCACATCTCTTTATATGTCAACTATGGGCTATTAGAAAATACTATTGTCCATGACCTTGAACAAAACGTCAATGTCCTCCACGCCCCCGAATCGGACAACTTTGCTAATATGTCAAAATACGTTGATGATGGAGCTCTAGTGTGAATTAGAAAGTTGTAGGGTATGGTTGAATTAGTCAAATAAAGGTAGTTTCATGTTTTCATGACGTATACAGACAACGTAATAATTTTTAAAGAAATTGGCACACACAACAAATTTCCAGGATTACTTGAATGATACATGTACTGTACTGTACATGTCATTTAGTAGCGTAATTCACATTTACTGCATTATGAGTACCATACAGGTACACGTACAGTATTACGGACGTTCCTACTGTACAAATACTGTATTGCATTTTTGTTTGTTTAATGAGCCAGCATTTGTGGAATCAGGAATCACATACACTACATGTACATGTAAAATCGTTACAATGTTTGTTTCCCCTACAGTATTGTTAGCAGTTTGTATTTTTTATACTATTAAAGCCAACATGTAAAAAACATATGGAAAATTGAGTGTGTGCGCCAATTTCTTTAAAGATTCTTACGTTATCTGTATACGTCATGAAAACATGAAAGCACCTTTATTTGACTAATTCGGCCATGCCCTACATGGCCTTGGAGAGCTCCATCTCCAACGGTTTTTGACATATTAGCAAAGTTGTCCAATGCGGGCGCGTGGAGGGCCTTGACTTTTTGTTCAAGGTCATGGACAATATTATTTTCGAATAGCCCATAGAAGACAAATAAAGAGATGTGAAGGAATTATCAACCTATTTATTTTAGTTTCAAAGATATAATTTTAATTTTCTTTGGTGGTCCACTTGATAACCACTCACCTTATACTGTATGTATAGTATATACATACAGTATATTCAGTATACATTGTAGCATGATTTACAGTGTATAGTAATGAAATATTATGCATAAATCCAGCTTTAAAAAAAATATGAACTTAAACCCTTAAATGCAGGCAAACACTACAAACACGCATTGCATATGTATTACAGTGTATAATAATGAAATAGTACAAATATATACCGTTAAGAATGGTTATTTAAATTATTTCTATACGAATGTTTAATTGCTATGCAAATCTGTGTTCATAGTGATTGCCCGCTTTCAAGGGGCAGCATTGTGTCGCATGCTGCCCCTTGAATGCGGGCAATCACTACAAACACAAATTTGCATAGCAAATAAAAATTCGTATAGAAATGTTTTACATAAACTCTCTTAAATAAACTGTAGAACGAATAAATTAACAACCTCCTAATCTTGTCGACTAATTACAACAGAAGTTCATAAGTTTTAACTTGGAAACAGAAGGGCTTGAATCTGCATGTACCATCAGGCGTGGTTATTATGCTAGAGCTCCATAACATCTCACGAAATCTCCAAAGGTCATTTAGTCGTTATAGCTGAGACATGATGCTAATGTCGCTCTTATTTTCGGCGATTAAACGATTTTATGGACGGCGGGAAACCATAAACACTGCCCGCACCGCTTGCTAATCCGCCCTCAGCCAACTAAAGGAAACTGAAAATCAGGAATTTCTGTTGCGATATCTGAAAATTTCGGTTTGGCTTCTCTGCCAATATCTAAACCGTGTCGTAACGTGTTGTGGTTTTCTAATACCAGCATACAGTTTATATACGCAGCCTTGTCTATTTCGTTTGTTTAATAGCAGTTTCAAGAAAATAAACAGCTTTGGTTTCTAATCCCCTTCATATTGCATTTTCTTTTCTCATCCGCTGGCGAACAACTCACCACCAGGCGGCAGTTTAGGGGCTAAAATAAAAAAAATGGGGCGATAAACATAGAATGGCACACGATGGGCATAGGCTCGCGTTCGGGGCATTCATTTTTAAGGTAGCTCTATCTAAAATTATCAAATATCCGTACCAATCATCGCACAATGTGTCTTTCTTCGTTTAGCTGAGTCAATTTCGCGGCGGTTAGACAGAAATCAATTTTTCAAAGCGTTCACGAAGCAGAGGAACGTACTAAACGCAAATCATTTTGATTAAGAATGCAAAAGCCCAGCGGCTAAAATTTTCATTTTATGGCACGTCAATTCAAACGGTGATGAAGTTACTCAAGTATCGATTTAATCAATAGCAGAAAGCAGCCAAGGACGTAACGTTATTTTAAGAGGGTCTATCGGTGGTCCATTCACTAAGGGGATCACAACGGAGATAATGTATTCATGAGATGAAATATTTTCAGTAAAAAATTGTGTACAAATATAACGAAGGTAAATAGCTTGGAATGGTCAATTTCCCATATTAAAAACTCTCCCAAGCGTCAATTTGAAATTAATTAAAAATTCCCCATTAATTCTAAAAAGTGCCCTCTAGGGATGGATACACGCATAGGGCAAGTTTTTAATTAATCTAAAATTAAAGCGTTGTAAATTTAAAAATACGAAATTCCATAGCTCAATAGGAATTATTATCGAAATTAATTGTAACCAAGTAAATTAATGTTAAAAAAGGCACCGGAACATGGCTGTGCTATCCTGCAACTTATTTAACGTGGAACTATACATATGGGGCTGCATAGTAAATGAATGACGTCATCAGAATTTAATGAATGACGCCATCATTAGAAATTGAGGAATTACGTCATCATCAGAATTTAACGAATGACGTCAACATCCGTATTTTAATGAATGCCATCATCACAATTTTAATGGATGTAATCATAAACTTTTACGGTCATTTAATCGGACATTTTTAGGACTACCCCCTTAAGTAGGAAAACTTAAGTATTGAAACTAATTACATGTATATGTAATATTGTGCATAAAACTATGTTCGAAAAATTCTCATAGAGAACACATCGCTGGTAGAAGGTCTTAATTCGTGCTCAGGTTGCACGTTTCGTCGTTTAGCACTTTTAGCTATGGCTCGGGCATGGATTTACCTGCCCAATTAGCATCAGAATCTGGAAAAACGTACTGAATTCCCACGTAGTAAAATCTAATTTCTAGCATGGCTGCGTCGCCGTGCGCGCGACGCCTAATTAGCATGACAATCGATAATATCGAAGCGAAATATGTCCGAAATTTAATTATAGCACGCGTTGGCTCGTCGATTTTCCCCCCAGTTGGCAGTGGATTTGGCGTGGGATAAGAAGTGTGCCGTGCGCCGTCGGAAATTGCGAGATTATATGCTGCCAAAGTGACACGAGTAATTCAAATCCATTATACCTGGCCAGCGTATGGTTAAAGCCAGCTGACACACAAAAAAGCCACGTCCGAACGAATTCCCAGTTATTAATTTTTTACTGGTCAATTATAGCTGCATCCAAATAGTGGTTTTCTAACTGCTCTTGGCAGTTTTCCAATTGTCAAGGTTCCCCCTAGCAGTTCTGCGCACCAACTCCGTTCGACGGCCTGGAGGAATCATCCGCATCGAGCTAAGCTGCTACAACTGAAACTACTGCAAACCCGCAACGAACAGCGAACAAGTATATTCGAGCATATCATTTAATCCTAACATCAACAATCAAAATATTAAAGTAGGAAGTATTCTACCTTTTGACGTTTGTATAAAAAAATTACTGAAAACAACTTTAAAATGCTTGACCATTATGAATTATTACTGATTTTTTTTCTAAAAAATAAAATAAAAAATGGATAAATTGACAAGAGCTTGAAACTAAGAACATCTTCTCTTTAACGGTAGCAGTAACCAACGAGGTTCAAACCTCAAACTTAGGTTAAACCAGCGATTTTTGCCCCAAATCGCTGG
>JAQGAO010006851.1:0-11857 GCA_034697705.1 Ommatoiulus sabulosus | reverse complement strand
ACTTTAATGGGACCCATTAATCCCATTAGTCTCATTGAATTTTCGTATGAGACCGTATGGGAATTTTTACTTGGGGGTGTATATTCCAACGAAATTTAGGGAAACTTTCTTGTTGCATCGAAACAAATGGGTGGTAAAAGCTAGACGTTTTCCAAAAGAAAAAACAACGATCGAACAGAAACTACTTACATGTGAAATTCGGGCTTAAAACAGATGCCCGAGAGCCCAGGGGGTTATCTTTTAATGCACAATGCAAACATTTTTTTAAAAAAAAATCTATATTGCCCTTTTTAAAAATCAAATTCATTGAAGTGACATTAACTATAACAATACGCCGGGACATAAACAAATAACGTGAGAAATTCGTAAGTAAAGTCCATGATTTTAAATTTGATTACAGAGAATTTTTTTTGTTTTCGTATACAGAATTGCAAACATCAAAACCCTTAGAAAAAATAAATTAAAATTAAAATTTAATTAAGTATGAATTCTATTTTTTACGCTCGAAAAAATAGAAAACCATATGGTTCATTTTATTAAATCAAATACATCTATAGTATAAAAAAATGCTAATAATAGCAACAAAACTACTAATCTTTCGAACATAAAGTTTCGAGAACAATGTTTTTCTTTTCTTTCCAAGTGCAGTAAACTTTCCGTTAAAATACTTAACTTAAAAAGTTATATTAGGCCTACTTGACAAATAAATGAAAAAGTTCGATCATATTTTTCATTAAAATTTTACTTTATTTTTATATTAAAATGAGTGTTTCTGTATATATTAATCTCCAAAACTTCTCGCTACCAAATTGTTTATTACGGGCTCAACGTTTCATCTCTACATATCCTTCATCAGGAGGAGATTTCCAGTTTCTACGACAAATTTGTCAAATCCAACGTCTCAACTTTCAAAAAGTTGGACAAACACGAAAGACGCCTGAATGAAGGTGAAGAACTGAAGATGATGTTCAGATTTCACTCTCCGACCTAGTCTAACCTGCGAATTAAGACAAGTAGCCTACTTGAAGCAAGTGGGCGTTACTTGGGAATTGTTTGGGAATGGGGGTTCAATTTCTTACGCAACTCGTATATTTATCAGTAAATGGTTGGCAATTACATTTTCACAAATTGAGCCTATATAAATGCGGCTTTAATATGTCATCCTTCACTAATAAACAGCGCCAACAAAATAAAATCTCCAGGGCTAGTGCAATCCTTCTCGATTCATCGCAATATTTCATCAGGAGAACGAAATCACAACGAGTACTGCTAACTCGAAAAGCAAGCAGCATATAGGGTTTACAATAGTACTTAAAGGGCTTTCACTTGGCCCTCGAGAGATGTCATGAGCTATTAGACGATGACAATTCCCTGCGAGATGCGAATACATCACACTTGACCCACGAGTCTTGTTTTGAACTCCGTGGTTCACTCTGGTTAAACAGAATGGACATTAACAGAAAGATAGCCTAATGATCACCGCATGCGGTCCCCAAACGCAATCGTGGTCGCCTATCGCAACAATTATCGACAAATTGTATTTTCAGAAACTTTCCTAATGTTAATCGGGCATTCATTCTCCCACTAATGTTCCGCCATCCTTGCTGGTCAACAGGTCAGGGCACGTAACTCTTAAAAAGACCTTATCTATAAGGCGACAGAACGATCGTGTCGCACACGCGAAAATCGTTCAATTTGAACAGGCCAGTAAATATATACGGGATATTATTCCCTGTTAAACTGTTTTTATTTCACATATATTTCCATATATTCCATATTTATTTTTTCAAACAAAGCCAAGAAACAAGAAAAATATTATGAAGAATTTGTTTAGAAACTTCATATTCATTATTTAAAATTACTTACAATTTTTGACATAACAAACAGTATACAGAGTTTATGACCCAATTTAAGAGTTACACACGGGTGCAAATTTTTTTTCCTCATGCAGTTACATCTACAGAATTTTATTCCGAAATGCATCATAAATGAATACTAATTGCAGGGCTGCATGCATTTCGTAAAGAAATTACCATACGTATTTCACATTTGCTCGTGCAACAAATGCGAGTACTTATTCCGTAAGCGCAAAACTTTCGGAGATAAAGGCACACTTTAGTTTCCAAAAGTCACAGTAATTAGAATAGTTAATGCTTCTTTTGAATTGTGATTCGGCCAAACTAGCTTTTCCCTAAAACATAGCTACTTTTAAATTTCGTTCATTAAAACAAAGCGCAGTTTTGAGGTGAACTAACCTTAAAGGGGAACTCGGACATTTATCGAGGGAATTTCCAGGACACTCATTGGAAAAACTGAGAGGTGAGAAATCCACACTCGGCTAAACTGGGGGTTGCTACCGAACTCCATGCTTTTTTTTGCCTCCTCAGTTAATATAACTCGATGCTAAAAACAAACTGGACCAAAATGTCGAGTAAATATCCTAACTCAATTGAACGAATTTGATCACGCAGCAGCCGAGAAAAATTCAATTTCAATTCAGACGAAGCGAAAAAAATACAGCTGCGCAAAATGAGCCTCGCAACGATCATTTCAACTTAGGAGAATTGAAACGGAACCGGAATTCAGTTAGACGCAATACAATTCGATTAAATTGAATAAGGTCTTTTATTAACCCCCATAGGCGGCCCGACGTTAAAAATGGCGATTGCAGCTTCATTTGCATGGGGTTCGCGAGGGTTGAAAAAGGCTAGACATTTGAAATGTTTCTTAGAACCAAGTGCTTAGAGGTTCTCATTGAGGGCAAAACGAAATAATGATCACAAATCTAAACCAACGTGGTCTCGATATAGAGAAACAAATTGCGAAGATAATCACAGAGACTTTGCAATCCGCGGGATGAGGTGCACGAAACTCATTGCTTCAAAAAGAATCTTGTATAGAAAAAAAACAACTATTAGATTAACCAAAAAATGGCGGAAAGTATCACTGTTTGTTAATAATCTTTCAGCTGCCAAATGTTTGTACATTTACATCAAAAGCATACGACAAAATATCAATCTACAATCCGGTAATTCGCAAACTTAGAAAAACTATTTGCAAATAACTTGCAGTGGCAAACCTAAGAGTAGCACAAGTTAAGAGATTACTGGAGTGGAGTTTTTAACGTTGGCCTCACTAAGCAGCCACAGAGTTGGAAAAATAATGCGCGAGCCGTTTTGTAAGAACCGCTAAAAGGTTCTTTCATAATATTGACCATTATGTTAATGTGTTATTTCAATTTTGTATTTTTATATACATTATACATTAGCCATTCTACATGTATCTTGTTCAACTACACATTGTTCGCTTTAGTTCGCAGTTACCATCAACACAAAGGCTGTTCATCCTTATCGAATTTTATACATTATTCTTCCAAATAATTCCTGGAAAACCACAAATATCCGCCAATGACAAATCCGAATGGCCCCCAAGCGGAGGTTGAACTTGAAATGTAGATGCCTGATATCCATTTGAAAAAAACCTTTTAAGTGCCTCTGATACAAAGAACGAATATACTTTTCACATTACTCAGAAATACATGTACGTTCAATATTCAATATACAATATACAAAGAGATTTTTTTATCGCTAGTTCACGTGAAAAGCAATTAGTCTCCTGGAGCAACAGGGCAATTCTAGCTAAGTGGAATTGCTAGCCATAGACAGTAAGACACTAATTATTATTCATGTGAATAAATCGAAAAACATTTTTTTGTGCGGCATTCAGTCTTGTAGACCGAATAATCCAATCATTAATCGCACTCAACAGTTAATTGTACATTTTTCTTGAAAAAATATTCCTTCCATCATCATTGCCTTCGTTCACGAAACTTCTAACAGTTAAAAAAACTGGCCACAAATTTCTCCTTTCCATATCGCACGTTAAATGTGCTGAGAAACACCGAACTGCATGTCCTCAATGTTATCTATACTGAGATATGGTCAACAGCTAAACAATGTGCAAAGCAGGGATGCAGTCGTGAGGCCACGTGTGTAGAATCGACACGCTAACTGGTTTAAAAAAACCGCACTCAAGTTTATCGCTGTTTAAGCATACGTGACTTCACCGAGTCTTCACGACTGCCAAAATACCATTTGCAAAGCTCTGTCTGAGTTCTCATATTTTCTTTTTGATCATTTATACGAAAAGTTCGAGGAGTCTTGAAATTACATTTACATTAAACGGTATATGTATATGAAGAGTTTAAATAAGAAAATAAACCTAACCGATACGTATTAGGGTGCGAGCACAAAGAATGCTTATTGCAGGCGCTTACTGCTCGGCGTACACTAGCGCCACCAAGCGGGATAAGAATGCGGCATGCTTTTTAAATGAGGGCGCACGCAAAAAAAGCTTAGCCGAACCAGGCTATGAGCTTACAAGAAGCGTTTATAAGCTTTCAAGAAGGTTTGTAACATTCTTTTTTGAAAGTCCGAAAGCAGTTTTTTAAGACGCATGCAGAGTGGCACACAGATCATTATTGGTCAAAAGTGAAGCCATGCACATACAGTATACACGATTGTATGCCGCCTATACATACATGTATGTACAGTAAAAACGTGTCCTGCGCTCATCATGAGATGCTAATGCGCATGTGCAAGATTTAACGCGGAATGTTTCGCCTATTACGCATGCAGTGGCGCCACCAAGTCCACTGACCATCACGCTGATATCAGCGTTCATTGTGCGCCCCAAAGCTGGAAACAAGAAGCAGAAAACAAGCACGAAAGAAGCTGAAAGCAGCACGTCGAAAGTAAGCATTCTTTGTGCATGCAGAAAGATGCTGCAGCTTTATTCGTCCCAGACAGCAAGCGTATCCATAACATGAAGTCACATCTCCAGCTCTTGCCGGCTTTAATGTATACATGTTTTTCGTCACCTAGCTTCTAAAGAAGATAAATATTTGCCACAAAAGTAATGCAGTTAAGTTTCATGTATCGATCACGACCGGGGGAAAGGCCGTTTTTTCTGCGAATAAGCCAAAAGTCAGCGCGTCCACAAAAACGTTGCATATTCATTCCAGTATAGAGGAAGAAGTGAAATTGGCGAGGGCGGATTTGAAAAGAATTGCCGTAGACCAGCGCGAGTTTCCTGTTTCTGCAATCCTCATGCTCTATAGTATACTGTACATGCCCAAGTCTAATGATTGGATGTATAGAATTGAATCGATTTCCAACACCCACCAACCTCTCGCTCGCAACCAGAATGAATATCCTGAATATGGTTGAAGTTGGAACGGAAGTTTAAGCCTACTTATGCCGAGCAAAAAGTAAATGAGGGGTTTATTAAAGAAGCTTCTTAAAATAAGCGGGGCTTAAGAGTGCGTCGAAGAAAAGAATTTACAAAGAAAACTATATCATCTACGAAGTCAAAAGGAGAAAAAAGGACTAAAGTCAACTCACGTCAAGAAAAAAAAACATTTTTTTGCAATGCTGTTCAATAAGAAGGTCGTTTCCCCTTCAGAAGCAAAAAAGCTAGGGGCTCTATTGTTGCCGAAAACTGAATGGGTATCGTAATTGGCGTAACCAAAAAGGCTTACGTGACAATGTAATCCCGTAATTACTGCAGATTTGGATACAGCGCGGGGAAAATGACACGTTTTTTTGCGTTTAGAAATTTGCTATAAAAGTTATGCTCGCAGCAACTAGGGATCAGCCAGATCGAAGAGTCAAAAGATGACACCTGTGGAACATTGGAAAACAAATAGCTGCATTATATATACCTGCAGTGTTTGAAATTAAATCCAAGTTCCATTAAGAAAATAAGGGTCCTAACTAGAGAAATCTTAGAGATTCGAATAGTTTTAAGTCCCTATTATGTTTTCCGGTTCGCAAAATGTTTAATTTATTTAATTTAAAGAATAACTCGGAATACTCTGGCATTGTTTTCCATTTTCCGATTTATTATTTTGTGAATACATGTACTATATTCTTCTACGCACTAACATCGTTGTCCTACGTAATTTCGAGACTTTCCACACAATGTAACCTCGCAATTACCAAATTACAACGCCCTGAATGAATGCAACTCTCGCGGCTCATTATGACTGTAGATGGCGACAAAAATAACTCAACATGTCAATGAGTCGTGTGTGCAACCGAAATCAATCAAAAAAACTATTGCCGCCTTGGGCAATATGCAGATTTACTCGATAGACACACGCCATGTGGACTAAAATAATTGAACCTATACATGTATATGGCGTTTTTGGAGCTGGCACAAGTCAACTGGCACGTACACTGCATACTGTATTTCCAAGAATACTGTACTCATGTCTTTTCATTTGAAATACTGTACATGCCAATCGGCACGTGCTTACTCCAAAAACAAAAATTCTGCCGAGTTTGCATGGATGGACCACTTGATGATGCTAACATGAATAAGGTCAATTTGCTTCCGGTTTAAATTTCACGTGATACTTGCATATATCACGAGCAAATCACAAGACCCACGATCTGATTTGAAACGATCGTGTCATCAGCATCCGCTGCAGATTGACTCACCCACCACCTACTGGCAGTTGGCGAACCAAAAATTGAAGTACTGTATAGAAAGCCTTCAATTTTATGGTCACGCGCTAACTGTAATCAACGCATCTTCGCACCAATCAGTGAGCAATTCAAGTGCCACTCTTCGCGTAGCTCTTCCCTTTTCGCGGAAACAGCGCCACTGCAGACACGGAAGTAACACCCTTTTTAACATTGATCCAGTATTTTTGATTCAGTCTGCAGACAATTAAGCGTCATCCTAAAAATGTCTCCCCTCCTTAATAGTTGAGAGAGAAACGAATGCGCCAACAAAAGCTTGTTTCTCCACGCGCATGACTTAATAGGCTGTTATCGTGCTAATAGTCCATTGCAGCCATATTTATAGCCGGGTGTATCGTCACGTGCCCTCCCCACGCTGCTTCTGATATTTTGGCTAAACCTCGTTTGAAAATTAATCTGTCAAAGAGAGGTAGGGGGCTGCCATTTTGTTAACAACTTAGCCGCTGAATTCCGTTCTTGTTTTACAGGCGATTTTATTGTTTTGCCAATGTTGTTGGAGCTATTAACAATTCCGCGGAGACTCGCGCAAATTCATAATTAATGAGATAATACGAAACCAAAAACGCACGGACGCACACCAGGACCCAGGCTGCGCCATTCATTATTTTAGGCCTTGCGTGGGAGAGATAAACTCTGCCAAATAACTATCCTCAAAGTATTATAATAATTATTCGCGTATTGGCCCCAGTTATGCTCAATCCCATGCAATGAATTGCTTCACAAAAGAAAGGATTCGGCTCGCTTCCGTTATCTGTAACGTTGCAGAGCCGCGCACTTTTATGCCTCTTGTTGATTAGCGGTGCAGGCAAAACCATAAAAGAGATTAAAAATGACCGAATTTTGGCCACATTTTTCAAACAAAATTATCTTGGCTTACAATTCAAAAAGAAAAGAGAAGTGCTGGGTAGCTCAATACGGTGCATATACCGTTTTGAGCATGTCCGAGCTGTAGTCAGCTTATTTCACGAAGGCAGCTTTTGCCCTACAGTTAATTGGACATGCTGTTTACTGGAGGCACCTGTAGATTCGAGTTTCCAAGAATATTATTACAATGCGTTGTATAAAATACTATATAGAATGAGGCGGCGATTGTAATTAATTATTACGTTCCGCTGTAGGACTTAAAACAGTTTGGAATACTTGCAGTCAGATGTGCGGAAACAAACGCTTGTTTTAATGTGTTTGGTCTGGCCAACGCCGCCAATGAGGAGAGTGTTCGGACCAGTCGATGCATGCATGGTTTCCGCATGTGTGACTACACATTCTCCAAACCACTTTACCGTCGTGTATACTGCATAATGAAACATGGTAAAGTTCCACCTGTCACGACCGCAGAAATGGGAAACTGTTCCACCATCTGGCATCACAAATACGGTATTCTGAATTTTCCAAAAGCTTCCTAAATTCGCATATCCCTCGCAGCTTATACTGATTGCAAGTGAGAATTAAAAATGTATGCAAATGTTACGCGCTTTTAATTCGCAGCACATTAATATCAGAGAGGGTAACGGTGTGCACCGAGCAACGTACAAAACTGACCACATGACCGCGTTCCGACTTGGAAAACACGTGTCACATTGCTTCAATCTGACCGTATTTATCACCTTTGAGAAGCGTCACCATTCATTAACTTCTCTTTTTAAATGCACTGAACGATATTTCACTTTCAAATTAAGAAAATACATGCCCTTGCACGAGCAGATTATTCGGAAAATAAGAGTGGTCAGAAAAGTTTCGGGCTTTAGGGTGCGAGCATAAAGAATGCTTACTTTCGACGTGATTCTTTCAACTTCTTTGTGCCCGTGCTTGTTTTCAGTTTCTTAATTCCAGCTTTGGGGCACACAAAGAACGCTGATATTAGCGTGATGGTCAGTGTGCTTGGTGGCGCCACTGCCTGCGTTGTGCTAGGTGAAACATTCCGCGTAAAACCTTGCCCATGCGCATTAGCCTCTCATGATGAGCGCAGGACCTGCATGATCTGCTTTCAGATTTCCACTAAAATAATGTTAAAAACATTCTTGAAAACTTATTAGCGCTTCTTGTAAGCACAGCCTGGCTCGGCTAAGCTTTCTTTAAAGTGTGTGCGCCCACATTTAAAAAGCATGCCGCATTCTTATCTCGCTTGGTGGCGTTAGTGTACACCGAGTGGTAAGCGCTTGCAATAAGCATTCTTTGTGCTCGCACCCTAAAAATTAATACTTTTAGTATAAATTTTAAAGCACAAAAACAGCATAGTACATCAACATTAAACCCAAACAGTGTAGATCTATAATTTTAGAAGAAAATACATGACATCAACACTTATATGGCGTCACTTAAGCGCCCGTACCCTATGCTTTTAAAAGTTTCAAAACAACAATACATTTACCCCATATTACTTATTACCGAATTATTCGAACAAGGATTTTTGGATAAACGCTCGCATGTTCCTTATACAGCATATAAAGCACATGCAACTCCAACTATCTCTTGTCTTTCAGCACAGAGATTCCAGAGAATGGCAGTCAGAATTTGAAATACCCCACACTTGACCCTATAAGGTGTACATTGTACGTGCACAGTACAGGGCCAAAAGGTTGCAGAATAAATTTTTCAAAGCATTTACCATTTCTGCAGAAGAGCGATTTGACGTAGGTGAGAGTGGACAAGGCGAGAATAAAAGCCAGGCGAAGAAAACACCTGGCGAAATACGTTGTCATGGCGACTAGCGCTGACCACCGCTGTAGGGTTGTCCAGGAGCTGTGACCAACAGCAACATCGATATCCGCGCAACGATTTATAATGGCCGTTCACTTAAAAAAAAACGAGCACAGAAACGTCCACCGATGACGTTTCATAAAGCGAATGTCAGCAATCCCAATATTTCAGAACGTCAGACAGGCGTCAAAATAGCGATTTCTGTCGACTATTCAGCCGCCATCGGTGGTAATTCGACGAATCGCACGCATCGATAATCTGCTCTATCGAAACCTGGCGTCCAATCTGTTAAGATTCTGACGCCACCAAGTTAGCGAAACCATCGATGAGGTTTCATCTCGAAGCACGTGTTTTCGACGTACCGCAAAGAGGAGGAAAATAAGGAAGCGCCACGAGAGCGACCTAAACTAAGTGCAGTCAGGTCCATGAATGACAACATCTAGCAAAATCATTTTTGAAAAATAAGACCAAGAAGCAGCGGCGCGCTCCTATTGGCTTTCCCTCTCGGCGTGCGCTCGCCAGCAGCCAATCAGAATCTGTCCGTTTGATTTTCAATGATGTCGAATTTAATATCCACCTTTAAATATCCCCATCGATTTTTTTTTTCGTTAAACCGAGTACGAGCGCGCGGTGCTACATCTGTAGTGGCCGGGAAAGAGAGAGGTGTAATCACGAGGGAAACTGATTTCATTATAATTGAGTAATAAACATGCAACATTTCGTGATTAATGCTAATGAAAAAATGTGTTCGCCCTACATGAGGCGAACCCGCACTAACACGATCGTCGCACCTTGTTTTTTTTTTATTCAAAAAAGGACGTTAAATATAGGATCGAAATCTAAAATTTAGTAGGATTCAACCAGTGTTGCGCGGTCAAAGGATTACAAATCTAAAGCCTGCAGTTTACGAGAGTTCAACGAACTCACTATGAGGAGGAAAAAGTTGTCAGGACTGCGTTTATACTCTCTTTCAACCTGTGATACAAAAGCGCGTGAAAGTTGGACACATATTTTCGTAATTAATTCATATATTTGAAATGTAATACTCTTACGTTTGAAATGTCTTACGTGAAATTATGCTCTCAAGAATAGAAAATTTCAAAATATTCAGCAATTAATCTCCTTTTCTCTAAAAGTATAGTTAAACGTTACTTGCCAAAATACGATTGAATTTGACATTCAACTAACGCATATCTGTAATCGATTCACAGGTTACGCTTGCACTTCCTGTCACAAATTGAATTCAAATATACCAAATCGTTTAAAAATCTGAATGGCATTTACAATACTTTAGCTCCAGATAAGATTGCTAACCAGACAGACTTCATTTGTCATTACGAAAAATCACCTGAAATGAAAAGTAGAGATGGTATCGATATAATGTAAGAGTGTCACGCGTATAGCAAATTTTAGCCTTATTCAGACGCTGCGTGACGCGCGTCAACAAAATCAAAAGTGAGAACGCTTTCTCGCCATGTCCGAGCTATTAATTTTAATGATACCGAACTATTGGATTGACCTGAAACGGGAGGTGAAAATTCCCGAGCGCAAAAACGTATAGCTCAGAAATAATTTGCTTCGTTTATAGGTTCTGGGTGGTTTTCGTACTAACTTCCCATATATTCATCACGTTCTTCCACGGTCAACACCTAACGCCATTTGAGATTCAAGACTTAATCATATTCCTGGTGGGTTTTTTTTCCCGATACATATTCATAACGCACAACTTTTGAAAAGTGATGTTCCGTAAAAGCAATTGTGAAACTGAAAACGGCGCGTTTCAGTAGCTCACAAATTATCCCGTGTTATTTACAAATTCAAGATGAATACGTAAAAATGAAAAGAAACTAGCAGTCTGTAACATTTGCCTATACCTCAGTTGCAATTGCATTTAGTTTCTGCCAATTCCTTCCAAGTTTTTAATTTCAGTATCAATTTGGCCTACTTTTGTTTCCCAGAAACCAAATGTAATATCCAGAAGTGGTGTGTGCGTATAATTAGCAATTAGCAGTGTTCGAGAAGCTGCAGTGGCATAACTACGGCGCTACAATTCTTTTATAAAGCCTGACTAAAAACGACCAGCTTAATTAAAAAGATGTTTTCAACTTGGTTCCGAGACACAGTATACGAAAAAACAAGTATTGTAACTCCGCCCACGTTTACCTAGCCACACCTACACAGCGTCGTATAGGAATAGTGTATAAATAAAACGTCGTTCAATTAAGTGAGTTACTCACACCAAATTCACAAAGCAAAGCGAACTACTTCACTGAACTACTTCATCGCTCACTAGTTCGAACCGGATTTTAATGAACTAGCGTCAACTGTCGTTCACTTGCTCACTTGAGTGAACTAGTTCGTTTTGTTTTTCGTTCACTCAATCATACATTAGCGTGTGGCACGCTTCACTCGTTCTCAACATCAAAGGTGCCGACACAGAACTACTTTACTGTTGTACCGAGATTACAATCGTTTTAAGTAAATGAGCGGGAAATTTCAAAGAAATCTGAAAACTTATCATCGAGCAAAAATGTATTAGGGTAAGAGCACGTTGACACTTATTTCATTAACTTAAAAACCAGTATCGCCTAGTGGTATGAGTCTGCAATACC
>JAQGAO010006850.1:0-11857 GCA_034697705.1 Ommatoiulus sabulosus | reverse complement strand
TGATGTCACACATTGGGCAGTCCTCCTCCCTGGTCACATGACAGTTAAGTTTCATAAAACTAGTAACTTGGCTTTTTCTTCAGTATTATGGAGCTGGTGGCATACTGAAAGTGATGCCTGGCTAGCCCATATGGAGAGGATCTTTCAGATCCCCCAGACCTCTGACAGATTTCCCATTGTATGCCCACGACCTGCCCTGGGTTCCCCTAGCCACTCCCTCAATAAGATAATCAATTAATTAAATCAATTAATTAAATCCCTGCTCATTACAATATTAAACCAACTGAGAGGTGCTATCCACAGAACAGCACCAAGTTCTTAATGAACTAAAGTTCTCGTGGTAAAAAGATGAATTAATAATACTTAGTCTTTTCCTTTTTAGATGTCAGGACACGACACGGCACGTGAGATTATATATTTATTGTATATATGGATAACTGGGATTACATCCCTTAGGTATCATAAGTATTAAATGATATGAATATGACTTTTAAAGTTTTCTGGAGTAACAATACAATGGTTCAGAAACCGAACAGAATGTTCACTCTGCGAATGGAAGTTCTCAAGTGGTTGGTATCTCACCTGTACCCCTTTAAATAGGCTAAGAAAGGAACTCTACCCAGGGCCCTCCCTATTGGAAGAAAAGGTGCGTTTGCACCTGTCTGCCCTTGCTACGCCGCTGAAAGGCGGCGCAGCAACTGCGATGCCGCAAGAAGAGATACAGGTAGCATGCTACCTTGGAGTACTACAGGGTCAATGTCTTGGTTAAAGGTTAACGAACCTTGCAATATAAATCTAAATAATAAGATATATGCAGTAAAATCAATAGTAAAAATTGGTACGTTACAAGCTCCCCCAAATTTGGGAACACTGGTGGTCTAAAATTTCTAGAATCCACCGAAACGAATAGTATTATGCAGAATAAAATATGATAATCACATATGGTAAAATCAAATCAAAAAGGAGAAGATTGGCACGTACAAAACGTGACCAGGGAGCATACATGGGAACTGGGGAATAATTCCTATAAAACTTAGGTTCCTAAACATGGTGGGCCAATGGTAATGGTTAACATACGAACATAACACATAGTGTTAACTCACGTAGACCGGTGTCTGTTAGTTGTGCGCTGGGGTGTCCAAGAATGCCATAACTCGTGAATCGTAGCTCAGATCCTCGATCTCCCTGTCCAGGTCATCCAAAGGGAAATTCAATGGTTGAGCCAAGTCCCATGCTGGATTGGGGGGCACTTCAGCTGAAGTGCTGGCTCGTTCCCAGGGATTATTGTTATGGTTTGAAGAAGAAGATTGTAATGGAATACCATGGACAGCCATTTGTGGTCTGTGGACACCCAGACGATAATACGATCGATTGGTCGTAGGGGAAACATATTGTTCCCTACGCTCTTAGATTTGACGTCCGGACGTGCCATCCGGCTCGGTGACTGGCGACGCGGACATCGAAGTGATCGGAGAAGTTAACAGGGGGTTCGGCAGTCCCCAGGCCGGATGATCCGTCCGTGATATGGGACAATTCCGAAGCTGAAAAGCGCGCCCCTGAAAAAGCTTGAACAGTTGTAATATCATGCTATCACGGGAATCACGGGAAAAGCGAAAACGTGCCAGGTGGCGCTACATGCGAATAGGCGCTAGGCGGCGCTGCAGGGTGGCTAAAATACGGTGCGCCGAAATTTGCATGAAATGCAAATCTCGGATCACCGTAATTTGCAAGAGTCGTCAGTTGAGGTGCAAAATGGCGTTCTACACGCGGTGCAGGACGAAAAACAGGCCCTGAAAAACGTGGCGGCTGGGCATGATTAGGATATCTTGGTGGCGGAATTGTAAGTGAAAAAGCTGGAAAATTGTGCGCTTGATTTCCAGGATACTTCTGAGCCAGTTCTTGCATGAAGAACATGGTTGAAACCTTGGCAGAAAACATCTCATGTACTTAAGGCATGTTGATAGTATTAGCCTGACATGTGGCCCAGTACCATGGGGCTATTTCCATCATAGCCGTGTTAAACATTAAAAACGGCGGAATTCCAGGATTATGTCCATAAATTGTAGGCTGGAATCCAGATGCACCAGGTAGGTGGTTTCCATTGGGCCATGGGGCACACATTGGTGTGCCTGAGCGCATGTTTTGGCTGTCTTCTTGATTTTGGAACATGGGAGTGTTAGGTCTAGGGTTGGATGGCTGCATGCTAAAAAGACAATGCATTTCGAAAAGAACATACAAATGTGATTGTGCCATAAAATCTCGTGTAAATTTTCGAGTTGTGTAAGTGTAATTACTTACTTTGCTTGGTGAAACAAAAGATCGAAAAGGAACAATTCTCCTTCTTGTTGCCCTGTGTGTTTTCTGAACTGACAGTTTGGCTGCTAAAATGTTTCTCTTAGACAGTTTAAGGCAACTATGAGAGGGGAAAAACCCAATCTGTCTCTTATAGACTGAAACATGAGGAGAGAAAAATGTTTTGGGAGCAGCATGACAAATTTGTTTGCTGTTTCTGCTGCTTAGGGGTAATAAAACTTTATTGCCTTTAGCCATGAGGCTAAATTCAGTCTGGCCTAAGTTAGAAGTGACCATTTTTTTTAATACACTTGTTTCCTACCATTAAACTGGTTAAAATGGTGTTTTGCTTATATAAAATGTTTTGTTGTATGGATGAAATGTTTTGTTGCCTATCTAAAATGTTTTTTGGTACAAGTCATTGGGATGATACCCAACCTATATACTTAGATAGTAAAAGTCGGTCATTTTGCCTGGCAGCATTAGTCACCTTCCAGACCACTGTCTGGAAGGCATGATTGGGATCCACTCCTTTATCATCCAATAAATCCACTTCTAAAAAGTGTTTTAGGGCCAATTTTCTGGCCAAGGCTATAGTTGCCCCAGTATCAGTCACCCCATGCTGTAGTAAATAGCGGTAACAGAACCTAACAAACCTGCAAAAATCTGCAAGTGAGTGCTTGGTTAAGCACTGTATAATCTCACTTCTCATATCTGTTGAGATGGCAGAACAAAAATGTGCTGGTTTTTTAATTTGACGCCCTCTTCTGTTAACAGTGGTTATTTTTGTTTCAGAATTTGAGGTGGAATCCGAAAATAGGATATCTGCCGAATAGTCTTTTATATCTTGTGAGATTAATGGCATTTTCTCATTTTCATGAGCGGATGAACTTTTGGAACGACCCATTTTTCTGGGAACACATACAAGAACCTTTTAGACGTCCCTGTTTCTTGAAAAGTGATGTCATCGATTCTGCTTGGCAGTGAGGTTGTTCCAATGTGCTGATAGATGGCGCCACCGGTGAGGTGTTTTCTCCAGCTGATCCAGCCAAATCAGCTGTTCCTTCGTTTTTTGGTGAGTATTCTCCAATTGGAAGTGTAAGTTGCTTGGAATTGTATTGTTTTCCATGATTTTCAGCCGAATAATAATCATTTCTTTTTCCAGGCATTGTGTTAGGTAATTTATTCTTTTCAGGTGATGGATAATCTTCCTTTTCAGATTTGTTAATTAATAATTTTAGCAAAGATTTTGCTATTTTCCTAATCCTTGTTTCAGGTTGTATGTGTGGTAATTTCGTTATTTGCATTGCTGGTTGTTTAGGTCTTGCGCCTAATTCCTTATACTCTGCAAATTCAACGTGTTTATTAGGTTTGTCCTGATTCGGATTGGTCAGAGATTTCAATGCAGGTCGGCCCACAGGTTTTCTGTGTATGGCTGGTACCTTTTCGTTGTTGGGATCGTCATCTCCGGTAGGGAAAGTGTATAGATTCTTAAAGTTGTACACTCATAATATCCTATCCCTGTTTCATCAAGAACCTCATAGGTATTGGGGGACACTTTCCGGGAGATATGGTAAGGGCTATCTTTGGCTGGTGCCAATTTAGCTGAGTAGCCTTTGCTTTTAGAGCTGATAGGCTTGGTGTCCACTAAGACTTTGTCTCCTACCGAGAAGGAGGGACAATTGGCCAATGCATTGTTTTCTTGGCGTCTGGTGTCCTGACTTTGTTCCAGACTCCCAATAGCTTCCATTAAGGTAGCGGATACCTTTTCGAAAAGCTCAGTCAGGCTGGTCGTGAGGAAATCTCGTTCGAAACTCAGTTGGTGAAAAGTTAGGATATTATCCTGTGGTGCTCGGGGTATGCAAGCAAAGGTCAACTAAAATGGGCTGTATCCTGCTGACTGATTCAGGGCGGTATTGCAGGCGCATCTTACAGATGGTAGATAATCCTCCCAGGTGCTGTGGTTTTCTGAGACTGCTATAGCCAGTCTAGCTTTTATGTCTCTGAGCTTGCGTTGTACAGGGTTGGCCTGTGGGTGATATACGGCTACTTTATCTAATCTGAACCCCATTATGTCAGCTGTTTGCTGCATAATGGCAGCAAGAAAATGAGGTTGTTGTCACAATGGACTGTCCTGGGGGTACCGTAGAGCAAGCATATTTCGTTGATTATTGCCTTGGAAATGGTATCGGCTCTTGTATCAGACAGTGGAAATAATTCCAACCAACCAGATGTAATATCCATTACAGATAGTATGTTGGTAGAGTTACTTGACAATATGGTAATCGGTCCGATCAGGTCGATGCTGATGTCCTCAAAGCGACCCGATAGGGGAGGACTGGTGTATTGTGCTATGTGTCCCTGGTTTTAAGGCTTATACCTAGCACAATCATCACAAGTTTTTATGTATTTCCTAATAGCCTTACGCATGTTATTCCAATAGTATTTTTGGATTATGCGTGCGTAAGTTCCGTTTATCCCTTGGTGGCCAGCTTCAGTAGTGGAATGGTTCCACTGGATCACTCTATTTTGTAAAGAGTCTGGAATAATCAAGCGAGGTCCATCTTCCGAACAATCTGGTAGATAGCGGTACAGTATGTCATCCATGACTACGTATCCCCTACCCAAAAAGGTACGGGCTTCAGCCACAGAATAGTCTGCTGGTGATTCCAATGCTATCATGATGTGTGCACATTGAGGGTCACTTAACTGTGCTGTCCGGAAATCCAAGTCAGTAATTGGTTGTTCATCTGTCAAGAATTGATGTATGACAACTACAGGTTCTGGTTCAGTGCCAAGTGATCGGGATAATAAGTCAGCCACCACATTTAACTTTCCTGGTATGTACTGTAATGTATGTCAAAAACATAGTTTTGTACTAAGAGAGCCTATCTTCCCAGACGGCCCTCTGGCTGATTCAATGTTATTAGCCATCTTAGTGGCCTATGATCACTGTGTACAACGAATAGCATTCCGTCCAAATAGCTGCCAAATTTTTCAATAGCCCAAATAACAGCCAGGGCCTTTTTCTTTGTTGTATTGTAATTAAGTTGAGGAGCTGTGAACAACTTAGAGGCGTACTCTATTATGTTGTAGGGTTTTTCATCCCCTTGCACCAGTACTGCTTCTATGGCTAGGTGACTGGCATCCGTAAATAGTCGGAATCCCTTATTGAAGTCTGGTTGCTTTAATACTGGAGCACGGCACAGTCTGTCCTTTAGGACATTGAATGCTGTTTGACATGCCTCATCAAAGTGGAATGCTCTGTCCTTCTTTAGTAGTGCATATAATGGTGTGGCAATGTGTGCCAAGTTCGGGATGAACTTAAAGAACCATTTGCATTATGAAACAAATGATTTAATTTGTTTCGCATTCTTGAAGTATGGTAAATTAAGCAATGCCTGAACTTTTAAGGCATTGGGGCTGACTCCTTCAGGAGTGATGACATGTCCCAAATAGTCCACTGAAGTCTGGAAGAATTGGCATTTGCGTCTCTTCAAGGAGAAGCCATATCTGAGTAATAACTCAAATACCTCAGTCATATGTTGGATATGTTCATTGAAGGTTTTAGCAGTTACTAACAAGTCATCCTGATATATACGGTTGTTGACTTTGGGCAAGTTGGACATCACTTCATCTACTACCCTCTGACAGTGGGCAGCAGAGTTCCTTGCCCCCATGGGCATTCTGGTGTAACTGTTAGTTCCCAAAGGGGTAACTGTAGAAAAGTACTTCTGGCATTCTGGTGCCATTGGCACCGGCCAGTAGCAGTTTGTAAGATCCATCGTAGACATGTATCTGGTTACTTGTAACTTTGCCAGTATTTTGTCTATGCGAGGCAGTGGGTAAGCATCAGGAATGGTCACTCTGTTTAATGCACGGAAGTCCGTGACCATACACATGTCTTCTGGGCCGCCCTTCTTTGCCACTAATAATGAGGGAGCAGCCCACTCAGAGGTAGTGGGTATTAAATAACCTTTTTCAATTAATACATCGATCTTCTCCGTAATCTGTTTCCTACATTTAGGTGCAAAGTTGTATAACTTCACAGATTGTGGTGGGGAATTTGGCAGTATGGAGATGGTTTGTGGCTGCACTTTAGCTGGTGTTATGGTCTCGCAGAACACCTTTTTGTAATGAATTAGTAATTCGTTGGCATTGGTACGTTCAGCTTCAGTAAAATGACATCCTTCATTGTCTCGTAACATTACGTCTTTATCTTCAATATCCGGAGTTGTGACGGCGCTGCAGATCCGATATACTAAAGTGAAGTCCACGTGATTTATGGGATATATAATATCGTCCAGACTGGTTAAGGTCCAAGTATTGGAGCCATAGTCTAACTTAACTCGGGCGGATTCGAGGAAATCGCATCCGAGTATGACCCGATCGGTCTTATACGTAGGGATTATCATGAATTTAATGAAGAATATACATCCTGACACAGTGATGTCTACCAATGCATGATATGTTTCTAATTCCCTAAATTGCTGGTCAGCCATCAGCACATGGCTGAAGCTGGCTTGCATCTCTGCTTGATTGGTTAGCAGCAAGTTTTACATCCCATTACCTCCTAGAGAAGGGTTAGCTTTACCATCTAACAAAGCGTGGAGTTGTTGTCCATATATTGAACAGGGGATAATCATTAACCCCTTACTGAGATCTTCTCTTATAGATTCAATGTTATTGATCTTGGCCGGTTTTTCCTTGGAGGTGAATGGTTTTGTTTTACGGGCCTTATTGGCTGTTTGTGCACATTTTTGTGGACAGGTGTAAACCGTGTATCCTTTTGTTCCACAAATAAAGCAGTATTTCCCTTCATTATCCTCTTCCTTGTCTTTAGTAGGAGAATCTCGTGAAGGTTTTTCCTTATTTTAGGACTGCGAAAGTGTCTTGGCTGGAAGATTTGGGCGAGCAACCCTGTTTTCAAACGGATTTGAACTGGGTTTCTGCTTACGCTCGTACTTGGCACGGATTTGATCCCTATCGCCGAGTCCTTGACCAGGGTCGGTCCTGGGCCATTGACCTGAATTGGTGAGGCGATGCTGGATGTCGATGGCTTTATCTCGTAAAGCCCTAACTGTAGTTAGTTTCTTGGTGCCTATGTAAACCTGCAGCAATGGATGCAATCCACCGTACAGAATGGTCATATTTAAGCTCTCTGAGGGAGCTTCTGACAATAATGCCAATTGCTGGTTCATTAGATTTATATAAGAGAGTACTGGTTGTCCGTATCTTTGTCCGGCTTTTAAAGTGGTGGACCAAATTTCTGTGTAGTCTAGCACACGGCCAAAGGTTGAATTAAAAGTTTGCACGGCGTCGACCAACTTCTGATTGAAGGGGATTGTGTATGTCACCATGTGAGGGCATCTCCCTTCAGAATAAAGATGATTGCTGATAACATTTCAGAATCTGTAATTTCAAATGTCTTGCACAAACATTTGACTGTTGCCATCCAAGTGTGGTATTCTTCTACTTTTTCAGTAAAAGGTGTAGAATTTCTTAATGCTCACAACAGTTTTTAGGATGCAAATTGTGTGGTGCAACGAAATGTCTGGAGGTTTCCTGCTCCTCTTCCTGTATAACAGTTTCATTTCCTATGTTGACCATTGCTGGTTCCTGTTGATTTGGTGGAGTAGTTGAATTCCTGAGATTGCTGCTTGTATCTTGCTTCCTCTGAATCCTGGGAGTTGATGTGATTATTTTGCGGTCAATTCCCAAGTTTTTGTCGCTCGATATGCCTAATTCTCTCTTAAATTTTGGAAAACTCAAAGTGGTAATGCTTCGATGCAATTTATCCATGGATTCCTGTATTTTGTTCAACCATTGATTCTGGTGGGAATATGCTACTTTCAAATTTTGAATGTCACTGGGATTAGCATTAATGTTTCCTGTAATATGGTCGTGACTGGTACTGGGAACCAGAGTTGGGGGGCAAAAGGCACCCGCGCAGAAGAACAAAAAGTTCCAAGAAGTAAACAAAAATATGCCAAAAGCGCAAAAAATGCAAAAAGCGCAAAAAAGGGTGAAAAAAAAGGGTTTGCGCAAAGCACAAAAAGCACAACGCCGAATGAAAAACAAAAAGTTCCGAAGGAAAAAAATCCCAAAAAGGTGATGCCTGGAGACTCACAGAGTCGCAGGAACGTTGGGCGCCAGATGAGCGGTGCACAACGACGGGCAAAAATTCAAAAATGCAAAAAAATGGAACACAAAGTGTGCGATGCAAAAGAGCACGGAGACTCACAGAGTCACAGGAACGTTGGGCACCAGTTGAGAGGTGCTATCCACAGAACGGCACCAAGTTCTTAATAAACTAAAGTTCTCGTGGTAAAAAGATGAATTAATAATACTTAGTCTTTTTCTTTTTCGATGTCAGGATGACGACAACGGAGGAACTCCAATCAGGACAAGACACGGCACGTGAGATTATATATTTATTGTTTATATGGATAACTGGGATTACATCCCTTAGGTAACATAAGTTTTAAATGATATGAATAAGACTTTTAGAGGTTTCTGGAGTAACAATACAATGGTTCAGAAACCGAACAGAATTGGTGAACAGCAAAACCGACAGCTTGTTCACTCTGCGAATGGAAGTTCTCAAGTGGTTGGTATCTCACCTGTACCCCTTTAAATAGGCTGAGAAAGGGACTCCACCCAGGGCCCTCCCTATTGGAAGAAAAGGTGCGTTTGCACCTGTCTGCCCTTGCTACACCGCACTTGCTACGCCGCTGAAAGGCGGCGCAGCAAGAAGGGAGACAGTTAGCATGCTACCTTGGAGTACTTCAGGGTCAATGTCCTGGTTAAAGATGAACGAACCTTGCAATATAAATCTAAATAATAAGATATATGCAGTAAAATCAATAGTAAAAATTGGTATGTCTTACAACTGGTGATATTTGCCTGTCTGTCGTATTGGCCAGGAAATTGACCAACACAATCTGAAAGGATGTGGCCTGTTGCCAAAAGTGGCAGGTTCAGAATTGATTTAGGTAGTCCTTATTTATTTAAAAGATGCAAAACAAATTTTCGGTATTCTGCTAAGACATTTAATGGTTTGAAATTATAACATTACAAAGTTTGAAATAAACCCCAACACAAAAATTAAAATTTAAATTGTTATTCTTATCTGCTTATGTCCTGGATCCTGGTGGTGTAGTTCTTTCTCCCTTTTTCCTAATCCTTCTTCAAGTTCTTTACAGTTGCACTTTCCTTTGCAAATTTGAGTCCAGTTCTTCAAGTTTCACTTTCATAAATTAGTCCAATTTCCTTAGATTTTTCGTTTTACAGATTTCACAGTTCCTTTGTAGTTCCACAAAAGTTAAAGTTTGTATTTCCTCAGATTTTCGTTTTTCAGATTCACAGTTCCTTTGAAGTTCCACAAAAGTTGAAGTTTGTATTTCCTCAGATTTTTGGGCAGGATCTTTCTCAATGATTTCTTTGCAGGAGCTCTCTGTTTTTGGCTCTGCATTTTGTTTTTAATCTGACCTTGCTCCTCCTCCTAATTTTATATTTGTTGGGACATTTTGGTCCTATTGGTTCAACTGTTTTGGACCAATGTTAATTTTATGATTTCTCTTAGGTGCCCAATAGTTTTCTAGTTGTTTTTTGCGTTTTGCAGTTGGCTTCCTTGAAATGGTGTCATCTCTGATTCCCAGGAAAAGGTAAGTTCTTTTGTTGTTCTGTACTATTGTTTGTATTTGTATTGCCCTTAGTAGAATGGTTTGTTTTTTAGAAGGTTTTGTATTCTTTTGCATGGCCCATTCAATGTTTTGGTCTCTCCTGCATGGCCCATTCAATGCTTTTTCGTTTTGGTGTGTCCCATTAATTTATGGTGATTTATTGTCTTTTCAGGTGTTTCATGGAATTTCCTCATAACCGGTGATAAAACTGCTGGACTTAAAAAGGTAAGTTTTTATTTAGATTGATTTTGCATGCCACTATTTATTTCTTAGTTCTTGGTTGCATGTCTTGAGAGATATTTTATTATACCCTTTAAGTTTTTTTGAAAATGTTTTATTACACCCTTTCAGGTGCTTTTTTGGGAAGAATTTTCTCATGGACAGCAGTGGGAAGCAACAGGTTCTAATGGTAAGGTTTTTGTCTTGATTTACTGCATGTTCTTGTTTCTTCTTTTTATTTTATTTTGTATTTAGGCGTTTGGTACATGGCTCCCAGCCATGTGACATGTCAATTGAGGAAAAACATTTACATTTTTCCTACTTTTTTATTATGACTTTTTTTCTATCACTTAGCAAAACAAGTCTTTAATAAATTAAATGAATTTTAAGTGTAAAATTAGAAGAATCAGGTTTAACCTTTTTTCTTACGAATTTGCCACCGGGAAAACATAGAAAATGGTGACAATCGGAAATTCGGGAAAACATAAAATTGAGATATGGAGAGGTGCTGCTCTAATGGTATTTTCTTACGTTTCCTGCAGTTCTCATTTGTAGTTGATGATAAAATTGTACTTATCACTGTTCTTATTTCTCTTCAGCTTTTCCAGGTTTTCGATGAGGTTGCCTGCCTGTTCCAGTAATGGTGACTGTCCTCACTCCACGAATTTGGATGACCGATGATGCAGAAATAAGGTAAGCACAAACTTCTCTTATATATTGAGAAATCTTTTATATTATGTATGTTGACTACACTTGGGTTTTGACAAATCCTACAAGTTGTGTGATATGGCAATGTGGAGTTTAGGTACCATTAATTCTCCACTCTATGCTACAGAATATTAGTTATTCAAAGTTTCCTTTTGGATTTGAATTTTGGGCAGCATGAGCGACTGCCTTCAAAAGATTGTGATTCGAATCTGAAAAGTTGCAGCTTATATAGCTGCAGTCTAAAGTTCTGCTTGCGTGGTCCATGGGTATCCTAATTGGGATACCCATGGCTACGGTCACCATAGTAAAACTATGGCAACCACATATGGCAAAGGTAAGCCAGTGGCTGCCATTGCCATATACTTTTAATTTTGAATTTAAAAGCTTTAGGCGGGAGTTGCCTAGCAACTCTCGTAGCAACCTTTAGGTTTCAATTTTTAATTCAAAAAGGATTCTTTACGTTTTGATCTTACGAAAGGAAATGTCATAAACATGTTGAAAAATAAATAATCAAACTTTGTCCGCCTTAATATGCACGGTTTTTTTTCTCCCTATTTTTATCATGCATAATGGTATTTTACTTTACCCATATTGCTTATAGCTTTCGAGAGCATTACCATTTGGTCAGTGTATTGACTTCGAGGACACCTGGATAGCATGCTACCTGTCCCTCCTCTTGCGGCACCGCAGTTGCAGCGCCGCAGTATATCGGCGTAGCTGTTGCGGTGAAGCAAGGGCAGACAGGTGAAGCGACCCACAGTGTCCAATAAGGAGAGCCATGGGAGGGGTCCCCTTCCTTAGCTATAAAAAGGCTCACCTAGCTAATGTTTAGCACTTGAAAATTAGTATTTGGCACGATTACGCTGCCCGCATCTATGCTTACAATTACTTTTGTACTCGGTTTCTGAGTTCTGTTGTAACCTCACCAGAAACCTCCTTATACACCTCATGTC
>JAQGAO010006849.1:0-11857 GCA_034697705.1 Ommatoiulus sabulosus | reverse complement strand
TTAAGAAATTTACTTACCGACCACTGGCGCCACCCCGCGGGCTAACAAGTGCTAATTAAAAACGCATTAGCACTTGTTAGCCCGCTGTGTGGCGCCAGTGGTCGGTAGGTAAATTTCTTAATTTAAAAGTCTCAATGTGCTCCCACCCATACGGAGCCCCGTAGCGGAAGATTATATTCTTTTTTTGGTTTGTTTTTAAACATCGTGTCTTATTTGGTCACCTTGTTGAAACTTTTTTAACAACATTATTTTGTATGAATAGGCCTACACCTTAAGTTAGTTGATGCAAATGCAATTTTACAAAAACTAACATTTCGGAAACACAAATTGGCATGTAGTTGTACAATTGTATACTAGTACATTATACGTATTAATTGCCGCGTAACTTTTTTTGCAGGAAACTGATGACTGTTATGACATTGCAATGGTGTTTATTATAAAATACATGGATATGTCATTGACAATATCTGATTATAGTGGCTACTTTATGAGGTAAAGATTTAAGAATTAACCCACTGTATATGTAAATTTGCCTCCTTGCCTACAGAACCACAGTTGCGTAAAACAAAACTACCTCTAAACGTGAATTGAATATTCACCAAATATTGCTGAATTAGTTTGGGATAATACATCTACTTACCGAGGTATATTTGGGGAAAAAGATGACTTTAGGACTACGGTAATATACGTTTAATTGGTGAAGATATAGAGCATAAAATCAATTTTCCATCATTCCCCCCTTGCCGGCGAACGCAGTCATGGTCTTAAAATAGCTGATTTTGACTGCATGCTCCAATCACTTCGTAGATTTGCATAATACGGTATGTATCGATTTGTCGAATAAAAATCGGAAGATTTGCTAATTGCAGTATATGTGCGCGGAGATGCAAATATCAGTTTGCGCAATCTCCGCGTATAGACATGCATCGCCCAATGATCTCGACGTGAATGCATGCAATAAAACTAATTAAAATAATAGATATAATGCAGATTTGCACTCATCAGTGCATTCGTGCAAGTCGCGCTCGTAAATGGTGGAGGTAGACTTCCAGCCAATGGACGATATCTTCGCATCTAGCATCGCTACAATTTTAATTAATTCCCTTTCAGTGCAGCTTACATAGAGCGGGCAAATTGCACGCATTCGCCTATGTTTGTATTTCATATCTGAGCGGTTTGTGCAAACCAGCTTAACATTTTTTGAAATGATTTTATATGGACTGCTGCATTATTTCCATCTGATTACCTTCGGATTGGGAGCGATGTTGGCTTCCATGGGTGGATCGCATTTGGAAACTTGGTTCCCTTAGCAGCAGCCTTGATTGGCTAAATTTCCTCATTTCCATCAACAGCGATAAAAAATCGTAGTTTTCTAATGAAAATCTTTTGCTTGTATTGATGTTCTGAAGTCTGAAAGCATCGCACTACGATTGCTCGCTTACTATTATCTAAAGTTCTAAACAATTCTTTAGAAATACGTTACAAATTTATATTTATTGCAAGAATAGCACTTATTTTATCGTTTTAAACTTTTTCAAATTTTTTTACGAAAATAATGTATATTTAACTTTAAAAAATTCTATAAACAATTTCGAAAATGGTGATGGGTGAAATGCGATGTGTAATGCGTTAATGTGTCACTGGCAAATGTGAAACTTGAACATCTCAGAATATAATGCAGCAAATAACTTCAAACTAATGTTAAACCTCGTTTTAGTTAAATAGTTTGCATGTTCATGTGTATGTTAAACATCCAAGTTCAGTATAGTGATAAAAACGAACGTTTTCATCACCACAATTAGGATTAATGAATTAGTGAATTTGAGTGCACTAACCTGAAGGGAATTTAATACAATAGCTTAATACTTTTGCATGAAACAAAGTTTGAGTGCAGGCATAGGTGTGCGTCAGGTCGACGCAACTTTATTTTTTGGAATATTTCGGTTTTGAAGAATTTTGGATCTTTGATCATTATGAGGAAGAATACAGCCTTGTGTGAAATCTAGGTTTTATAGACCATATGTTCGATTCTGTTACGGGTGTCATGTCCTGGTTATTATTGGCTGGGAATGATAGCAGCCGCACTTTTTGTTTTTGCTCAAGCTTATACGGTATATGCTACAGTACTGTATACAGTATTGAAGCATTTGAATAGCAGAAGACAGGGTTGGGTAAATACTCGGAAATGCCGAGTTGTTTGCGCGCGATTTAAGCAGAAACTGTTTTTGAGAGTGAGTGACGTTTTCGTGGGTTTAAGCCGGTTAACTTTTCCCACCTAACGTAAGCATTGATTGTATAAACAGGACTTGTGCAATTTTCTAAATCCCAACGTCAAATCATTGAACATTAAGATGGTGAGAACAATGTCGGGGCTTAAAGAAGCTGGAAACAAGGAGTTTCACACGTTTTGCAGCCCTATTTATTAAAGCAACCGCAATTTGCTAATAGGATTACAGTAAATTTGCTATGGTGATGCATTGCTCGAGGTACAACTTCATAATTAATTACTCTGTATATGTACACTTATTTTTACAAAAAGTAAAACACGGCATTTTTTAATCTCGAGTTAAAAGTCTAAGGGAAAATTAATTCCCCCGATCCTACTGTTTAACTTGTAATTATCAGCTGGATATTAAACTGGTTATTTTAACATTTTAAACGTTTTTTTTCAACATTCAACAATAAAAATGCTTTGAACCTCAACTAGTACATACACCTCATGTGCACGCCGAATACCCAATCGTAATTTTGACATTATTGATTTGGCGAGACTTCAAAATATCCCATCATCAGAAATCAGACCCAGGCATGTCTTTCTGCATTATGGCATAATAGCATCCACATCGTGCGAGTAGGGAATAAATCACTTAATCATTCATGAAACATTTGAATGCTGCTTTCCCTGAGTCACTCTTGATGTGATTGTTTCACTCGCTTATGTATCATAATACAAATAAGATTGAGTTATGGTCGATGTGGGACGTTGAATCATGCGTTCACCTGAATTAGGGCATAATGCGAGGCACCAATCATTCCCTAATGTACGTCGGTTTGTGACAAATGTTGAGCAAATTCATGAGGGTTTGCCGAACCTTCGTAATGTAACCAGTTTCGCAATTTCCATTAAGGAAAACCGAATGAGTACATGTCTCCAGGCAGTATTTAGATATGGCTCGCACATGCTAGTATTACTAATGCACGTGACAACTACGAAGCTACAGTATAAATGTATACTTACAAGATGAGGGACGTAATTTTATGAAACATTCCAACCTTAGCTATGTGTAATACTGCAATACACAGTTTAAGTTTTAAAAAAAATGTGATGCTTGGCTTTTTCAAATAAGTTGTTCGTTCTGAATCCATCACTACATGTATATGTACCTTGGAAATGTAGTTTATTTACCTTTACAGTTGTTTTTATGAGATATTGCGCATAAAGAATTTTATGCATAAAAATCCCTGTTACTCTTTTGCCATTTCAATTACTCGATTAAATGCTATTGCAATTGAATCAATCATAAGTGTAATCGAATGTATACCTAATATTCTAGTGATTGGCAAAATTAAGTGAGGAGGCCATTTGACAGAGAAAATTTAAATGAACATTACTCGCCTAGATTGGGATATAGAAACCATGTGCAAGGTTTGAAATTCATTTCCTAAATTTGTTAAATTTGTAAATAAATTCAAGCTAAACAACGCGTGCATGCAGACCTGGAAGTATTTGACAAACCTTAAAACAGTACCGCCCAAAAGTAACAATGGACATGCAGGGCAGACGCCATGGGGACAATTCTCCATGGCGTCGTTCACAAAAACCGTGTTGTAATCATTTTTAATGAGCCAGAACAATTGCTTTATTAATGAGCTGGTATATTTTTCAACAATGATAGGTGGTCACACCCCAACACGCGATGGATCGGCGAACCTACTCCGTCCACCGCATGGTCAGCAGTGTGCGTCACAACACTCGCAACTGCAATGTACAGTATGTTTCCAATTGAATACGTTTTGAAATATTGAATATATCTTGTATGTGGTTTTATAACCCGCATATCTCCTCGCGCAGTTTAATATTGACGCACAACACGTGGCTTTTATCACCGACCTAGAGGAGCTCTGACTCTTGATTTTCCCCGACGAACCGTTTTCGATTTTTTTCCATTCCCCAACACCCTATTGTGTCTGTGCGTTAGTTAGGTTAAAATAAATGCAAATGAAATAGATTAGGAGCAGCTGTTACTCCCAGCCGATGAATATATAAAACCGAATGAAGTGTAAACATCGCGGGGTCTAAATCTTTGCAGAAGTTGCTGAGGTGAATTGCTTGTTTATGTTAAATCGATTTGACTTCGTTTATTTATGTGCTTTATTTCGCGGAGCACTTCTAGTCGAAAAAATGCTTCTTTTCATGAAAAATACACCATTCACCATTGGCAAGTACGTGTACTGTTGAGTTATTTGCAGCTTTTCATTCACTTTACTGTATAGTCATCCTATACATGTGTAATCACAAATAATGAACCAGGGCTGCATGTAGTTGATGCGTTATGCATGCATACTGTAGACAGGGTGAGTCGCAGAACGTGTTCTTTACCAATTTCTACTAAACAGATCTTCCTTTACAATACGGTTTCCATGCATCGTGTTGTCTTCAGACGAAAAATAAAAGGGTAATACTAAATTTGTTGATGATTATCCACCAGTAATTTCCATAATTCGCAGATATCTTCATTTAGCATGGCTGGTTGAATTCAGATGAAATCGGGTCATCTTCTTAAAAACAACTACTGCATGTCGTTATCGGCGCCATAATCCATAAATTTGAACCTTGAGAAGTGAATGTATAGTGCCGTGATGCTGCTTACGTCATATGAAATGAATTACTATTATAAATGGTGCCACTGAAATATATTTGAAGTTCTGCATTTTAAAGGCGCATACTGCTTCAGCTTATGTCAGTATTTTTGTGGTTAACTGTAACACACATTATTGCATTTCTACGACTGTTTTAAAATCACCATGCCGATCGTCTGCAATTTTAAGAGACTGGTGGTTTTTCACCCAGTCATGTTGTACAAGTGCTTATCAACTCATTAGAGTACGTTTGCTAAAATATGTTCGGTGCCTCGAAATTTCCGGATAAATCAGTCTCGCTCTTAACGTCATTCCTAAATCTAAAGAAGCTTTTCCCTAGACAGGTCATGGAAGTACCTATACATGTAGAGAGACGATGGAATCCGTGCATATTGCTTCATAATCCCACAGATTATGGTCAAAGCCATAAGAGTAAACTAATTGCAGTTGTTGACCAAAATACATTTTTTCCGCAATAATCCCATGTGTCCGTTTTCCCCTCTCTGGACTGATTGGTTGGCTAATTTCTTTGCTTTTGGCTTCATTGGACTAGAATGGGGAGGTTAAATGGAGTCCCTAGTCTTTAAGGAATTGCACAACGATGAATGCCAATATAAATGAAATGACTTCTGCGAATATGTTTTCGTGTTAGTTTATCAGCTCGTGTTGTAGGACAAGGCCACGTTGCCAAAATGTTGGTTGCTACGTAACGAAACGTTTTAATGGAAAAGGAAATGTTCGTTTGGCTTAAATTTAAAAATCCATGAACATTCATCACATTGTCATATTTTTCTTACCCAACCTCATTTAACATCGTGCTTAGATGTTTTCTTTTTATAGTGACGGTGTTATTGCTAATAGAATGAAACGTACTGTGTGTAATGCATAGTACATGTATATCAAAATAATTCCCTATAGATAACTTTCACGAGCAGATGACGCGGTCTTGCCCCGCCCAGATCAGACAAAGTGGGGTACTTCAAGGTACACTGGCATAAGGTGTTAAGGTATACAGTTACAAAAATGATTGCCTTTGCTATAAATTGTAGATAAATTGCGGCAGCAGGCGCATTGGTTCCGTATATAATTTTGCATTATTCTTTTATTTAATTATTTATTTAGAAATAAACGAGAAAATTCACACAATTTTTAATTTGCAGCGGCAAAACAGCATCAAAATATTGACTTCCGGATAAAAAAAAATTATTTATGGGTGAGTGATAGTATCTAATGGGGCATTTTCTTAGTTTTTTGAATGATGCTCCATATTAGCGCCACGAATCTCAGATTCATGTACCCCGCATCACGTCTACAATGTAAACCAAGTCACATTAGCCACGCCCAAGAGCTGCGTGACGTCACATGCAATTCAAATTTACAGCATAGTTAAAACATATTTTTTTTTTTGAAATGGTTATATAAACATTTTTATAACATTATATTTCACAGTATTAATACACATATCCCGGTAGCATAAAATAGTGTTGAAACTTAATAGCTGCAATATGTAGTGTAGCGGCGCTCTCCCACTTTCAGTAGGGAGAAAAGCTTCAATAAAAAAAAAGAAAAAAAAGGAGTGTACATGTATTTAACTATTATTATACCGGGTGAGTTTTAAGTCTGGTTCCATTCGATTCTTTGGAATAGTGTTAAAGGTAAAAATCTGAGTGTGTGGTATTATGGTAAGATAGGTAAGCGTTTTCAAATGAGCGTATTTACGGTGACCTTGGAATGTAACTTCAAGGTCATTACGTTACCTTCTTCTAAACGGTAATAGTTAGAGCAAGACGTTCAATTAGAAAGTTGTAGGGCATCGTGAAATTAGTTTAAAGGTTGCATTTGCGACATTCCTTTACCAATTTCCACGTTTCAAAAAATATTTTAGTTTCCCGCTTGTTTGCTAACCTGCACAGCAGCAATGCAATGCAGAAATGCTCGTACTAGAACTTTAAGGGGCAGGGCCAATTCACAGATTAAGCATTGGAACTGGGTGAATTACGAAATGGCAACATTTCCATTTACATTAATGTAAAGCACATCTTATGGGGTCACGTTACTGCACTAATCAGTGTTTCTACATTCTTTATTCACTCAGGTTCAAATGCTTAATCTGTGATTTAGCCCTGCCCTCGAATATGCTAGTACGAGCTTTCCTGCATTTCACTACTGCTGTGCAGGTTAGCACACATGCAAATTCAATGTTGTTTGGAACGTGAATAGAGATAATGGAATAACGCAAATGCACCCATTAAACTAATTTCACGATGCCCTACAACTTTCTAATTGAACACTTTGCTCTAACTATTACGGTTTAGAAGATAGTAACGCAACGACCTTGAAGTTACATTCCAAGGTCACCGAAAATACGCTCATTTGAAAGCGCTCACCTATCTTACCATAATACCACAAACTCAGATTTTTACCTTCAACACAATCTAAATAAAAGCATGGAACTGGTTATAGAAATCACCCTGTATATTTAGCCAGTATGCATTTTAATTAGGGCATTTAAAATTGTTAAAAGCAGTTTCGTAGTTAGTCTGTTTTTTATTTCTTAGATGTATGCTTTAGATCCTCTTAACCAATGGCCCTTTCCCATATTCTCTGCATATTTTGAATGAACTGAGACCAAAATAGATCTTTTGTAATTTTTCGTTAACAGATTTTTGGGAGACTGTAATTCTTTATATTGCGAGGATCTGCTTTGTTGTTTGCCCCATCCACTCGCGCATAATTTGCTTTAGTACGTTTTCAGGAAAATTCTTAATTGCCTGCACCGAACTGTTATTTTCCCTCCTATAAACGAATTTTGGCTTCATTCATTTTAAGGAGCTTAATGAAGACTAATTGGCCAAAACTGCTTTCAAGTTTCCGATGATCAAAAGGCTCATGGTCCGGAGCATTCATTAGCAACAGCAATAATTTGCAATTACACTAATGCCATGTACATTGTAGTTACACTAGGATTAAAGCATAAAGCATAAATCATGGTGCAGTATTATATTGAAATAAATTAAAAATCTACAAATGAATTGCAGAAATTAGTATTTTCCTAATTAATGTCATGTTTGGATTATCCTTCCTTAAATGTTTTACCAAACTGTTATTGATGCAATAACTTTAATAGTATTAAAGGAAACAAATATGAAAATAGGGATACTCTAGAGATATATTCGGAAATACATTGCTACCATGTGTACAGTAACAGGACATTTGTTGCATGCATTTTCTCTTTTTGAGAAATGCATGAGATTTGATTCATGAAAATCTTGGTTTCCAATTGGGCAAAAATTAATGTGGTTAAATTGCTTAATTAAACATTTATTGCAAGTATTTAGCTAAGAGCATTTTACTAAAGACACAATTTTTGAAAGTTTGCTTATATTTAAAATGATGCACAAAAATATAATTGTACACAAAACATTGAAAAGGACTTAAATTATCAAAATTAACGCCACTTGAACATTAAAGTTATTGAAAAATACTATCAAAAATCAAAAAAAAAAAAGTTGAAAAAATGGTGGAAGTTGCTGGTTCCTAGAAGTCAAAAAGTTAAAATACTCATCTAGTGATCTTGAAGCTTAATTGAGTTGAAACAGTCTATAGGGCATGAAGTCCAGAGTGTGGCTAATGTTCAGAGTAGCAATGAATATTTTCCATATTGACAGTAGAAACAAGTCAATTCCCAAAACTTGCATTTTGCACCAATGTTGAAATTTCTTTGAAGTTCCATATGTTCCTTGTTTGGGCACTAGTAAAAGATGGCTTGCTAGATCCAGCATTGGTGACTTTTTCTTAAGGGGAACTCAAAGTAGTCTCTCATGTACGACTTTCTCAATAGATGGCGCCACTTAACAAACCGAATTTTCACCCTTAGGGCAAATTAGAAGGGTACCGACAATGATAAAAGATACTGTTTCTAGGTGTCATTATATTTTAATTCTTCTATTTTAAGTTTCTCGAAATATCATATGGTTGACCTAAATTTCCCCCAAAACTTCTCACCTCATTGTGAAATGTTCAAGGTATGTCCCTTACGGGCATTGCCAGGTGACTTCTCTAATGTTCGTTCTCAAAACAAACATTTTCCCAAGAAATGTTCGTTACCAGCTGACCTATATGTCAACTGAAAGAATATGAGTTTCAAACATGCAGAAATTTCATATAAAACTTTCCCGACTTTTCATTGCAGATTCCCCTTGCAGATAACTAACATCAGGGTAAATATAGTATAAATTTGACAAATTTATATTAGGAAAATGTAGAACATTTTTAAAGTTTGTACTACGAAAAAGTTGAGAATTTTTAAAATTTGTCCTCAAAATCTGTTCGAAAATGTGAAAATTGTTCCTCGGAAATTGTTGAAAATTTAACAAATCCATACTGCTCTCGAAAACAGTTGGACACATTTATTTGACACAATTATATTCCCAAAATGTTAAAAAGTTGAAAAGTTTGTACTCTGAAAAGGCTGCGAAGGCTTATTTGCAAACCTTTTAACAGCATGAATTGTGGAAAACTTAGTTCGTAACTTGAGGAGGTTTAAAAATGCGTGTTCGTATGTAGGTACATACGAGTTGGGGTTTGCATCACGGAACATTTCTTAGTGAAAAATTAAAACCAAAATTTATAAGCATGAATGAACAAATCTTGGAAACACGATTCAATTCATGAAATGTTTGTTATAAATTCAGGTTTTCTCTAAAAAAAATGTTATCGACAGTCCTCTTTGGTTGGTAATAATTTCATCACAATGATTTTGCAAACAAAAATTGACTTTATTCGGTTGGAAAACACATTTAATTTCAGAAATAAAACGAATCTTGTGAAATTTTCGTGAAAAGTTTGATAATTTGCTCACAGAAAACCTGGAAAATTTTGCAAATTTCTACTCGGAAAATGGGCTCTAGTATTTTCCAAGGAATTGGATTTGTTTTACTTATTTTTTAAAAATGTAGTGGTAAATGTCAGTGTAAATGTCCAAATAAAATAACAATAAACTTTCCTAAGATATGGCAATGAAATTTTTCAAGTTTGCCTCGGAAAACGTAAAAAAGTTTGCAAATTTGCTCACAGAAAACCTGGAAAATTTTGCAAATTTTTGCTCGGAAATCGAGGAAAATTTGGAAAATTAATACTCGGTAAACGTGGAAAATTATGTAAATTTGTACTCGGAAAATGGGCCCTAGTGCGAGCAACGATTTTGAGAAGCAATTTGGCAAAGTTTTCTAAAACTGATGCCTTTATCATGAACTAAAACTTGCTGATCTCAAAAGAGTGGCAATTACAATCAGTCCCATACAACATTAAGCAAAGAACAGCACATTTGTCAAATATTATTCTATACTACTGTATATTTACCCTGATATTAATAATCTGGTTATTTCCGATTGTGGATATTTGGTGAAACTTCAACACAAACACTTCAAATTGATATTGATAATTTAGCACCTGCAACTTGTCCAACTGTTGAATTTGAGTGGAAGAAGTTAGTTATATTTAGATTTTCCAGGACTTTACTCCATTGAAGTTTGGGTGTGACGTTGCCCTAACGTGATACCCTAAATTCTAAGGAACCGAATTTTGGAATGTGGTTTTGGCAAGAGAGGTCGCTTTTTTTCAAAGTACATGATAATCCCACCTCGAGGGGTTTTCTAGTATAGAAAGATAATAGGGATAAACTTAAGGATTAAGCACAGGGTAACATAGTTGACAACACGTCCAAATGACTTTTTTGGTTTGAAGTTTGCCACATAATTTTTGACTCCATTAATTAAGTATGGTAACGATTGAAACGTGTTCTTTATGTTTTAATCTATTTAATGAAAAAAGAATTTCAGGAAAAAAGACTTTAAAATATATAAAATTGCATTACTAAAAACCAAAAATAGTGAGATTTTATGGTTCTGACTACAACTAGCACCACCCATTGGCAATTTTCGGAAACTTTTGTTTTGTCTTTTAATTATAAAAAATTAATTATTACTGTAATTTTACAAATAGGATGATCATTTAATAGTTGCATGTGGGCTTTATTCAAAAAAACAAATTTTAATTCTACTGCAATTAAGAGCCCCAGGACTACCTTCCGAAAATGTCCCATACCCTTTTGCTGTCTTTGAGTTCCCCTTAAGATGTTGATGAAGACAGGGATTTTTTAATGCAAAATATGGAGCAAAACATTTTTTTGCATAGTTTTTTCTACAAAAACTACCTCCCTACAAAAAATATAGGGCACAGAGCAATGCATTGTGGCAAAAACTAGTGGCACATTTTAGGGCGGAAGACATCCTTAAGTTTTTTTGTTGAAATTGTGTCATCGAAAAAAGGCCCTAAAATCATTCGTTTTTTGCAATAAAGTTGAGGGGGGGGGGAACGGAAACAGGACTTCTGGTAAAAGTTGTCGCAATAAAAAAATTAAACAAGAGAAAAATAAACAAGTATAAACTCATGTTGCATATTTACACATGCAACACATTTGCTTTATTTACGGAAAAATAAATTTCCGAATACATTTACTGTATACATACGCCTCGTATGAGTCCCGGACAAATGGTCGCCGGCAAAAGATTGCCGGACAATTGGTAAACGGACATAAGGTCGCAAGTCAAAAACATCGTTAGGCAGCATTATCGCATGTGCAAAAGACCGCTAGGCAACAACCTGAAAACTGACATTTTTTGCGAGTCAATCAATTTTTTTAATTGTTTATTAAAATTAACTGTTTCACACATTATTTCTCATTAGATTTCGAAAGTATTACCATAAAACTATACATAATCAGGGTTAGCCAAACCTGGAAAAATCTGAAAGCATTGATTTATGCGTCTGAGGACAAGTTTGCAAAATTTTCAAAATTTTCTGAGGATAAATGTGCAATATTTTCCACGTTTTCTGAAGAGAAACCTGAAACATTTACAAAGTCTTCGTAATACAAATTTGGAACATTTTTCCAACTCTTACTAATATAAATTTGCAAGATTTCCAACCTTTTCCA
>JAQGAO010006848.1:0-11859 GCA_034697705.1 Ommatoiulus sabulosus | reverse complement strand
CACTACTCTAAAATTTACAGTTACGGCGCTTTAGCTAAAGGCAGGTTGTCCTGGTTGCACTGTTTAGTGGTTAGGATCACGGTGATTTCATCACAGTTCAGGAGGCAAAATGGCTGACCAACACAAGTCCGAGATGGAAATCGATGATTTCTTCAGAGTAAGTTACTTGATTCGTTATATTCTTCGAATTTTCTAAGAATTTAACCACAGTATATACATGTACGTTCGTTTCGCAGAACTTGTTTCCAGAAAGTTATAAAACTGAATTCCTCACGCAACAATACACGGATGAAAGCAACACTATAGGCTCGTGTCAGGCTCGCATTGCGTTGAAATCCAAAGAAGATTTCCTAAAGTGGTTAAAGGAACATCAACAAATCACGGGTGTAACTTATAGGTTACGGAGGACGCAGTGTTGCAAAGGAAAATATTCTTTGTATAAGGTTAGTGGCATATGCATAGAAACCTATAACCTCGTGCTCGCGTTCAACGTCAATGTTCAAACCATGAAACCAACTCTTATCCTACGTCAATCTATTCTCTAATCCTTCAATACTAACTAAAGATATTGTTGAACGCGGATGAAATGATTTTATTTTAGGCTGACTATAGATGCCACCATAACACCCTTGCTCATCTTAACAAAAGCAAACAGCCTGCGAAAAAACACACATTGTGCCCAGCAAATCTGTCAGTTACGATCAAGGCAGTTATTGAAAACACTAGGTTTGTATTGGCCTGTCAAAAAATAATTCTTAAATTGGACATATTTGATGATTTTAACGGTTCTTTCTCAGAGTGTAGAAAACTTCTTTTTACGATATTCTGCCTTGATTCCAGATCCTTGGATCCATTCTTGCCTCATTACCCCGCCATTGTCACCATAAACCACACTCACAATCACGATATCTATGCCATGGAAGCCATCAGGCACAAGGATCCATCCGAAGACGTGAAACAAAAGTTCATCGAGCTGTTCAAGCTCAGCCACACCCCTTCCCAGGCCTTGAGGGTGCATAAAAAGAACCTCTTGGAAGAATACAAGGGGAATTATTCCATGGTGGTTGCTGACCGTTCTTATTGTCCAGACATAAACTGGGTCTTCCGTCTCTACCATAAGTACTATGCTCCAAAGTCTCGTACCAAGCTCCTTGATGTGACATCCAAGCCAGCGGAGCCATCGATTCGACTGGAAAACAATGAAAACTTGGAAGCGAACGTTCAAATGAAAGATGAAGAGAACCAATCTCTTGCTAACATCTTTCCCGTGATGGTAGGAGGGGAGGAGGACATTAGTAACGCCGCCGAAATCCTGTTTGTGGATAGCATGGGAAACGTATTTCAAAAGTGCAAACCTTCGGAGCTCTCGGAACATATATGGTTCTCTTACGAGGAAGCGCAAGGTCGAAGCGACGGTGAAGCACTGATTGATAAGCCCGTCGAGAAAAGTGACCAAGCCGAGCAAGATCTTCAAAGAGAGGAGCAACAGCTTGGACAAGAAGACCAAACACAGCAAGTAGAGGAAGTGCAGAAGCAGCAAGGGGAAGCGGGACAAGATGAGCATTCGCCGCAAGAAAAGGGCGAAGAAATGCAACAAAATGAAAAGCCAGAACAGCAGGGTGAGGTGTGGAAAGATGAAGAAATCGATGAGAATGTGGCTTATGATTTGGCCAGGCAGCGTTCTCACATGTTGCTCGAAAAATTATTTATGAATATCAAGGAAAATGTCGGCCACCACTATGCCAGTTATCCGGATGAGTTCAACCACGCAATTCAAACTGCCCACAGTAATTTTGAAAGCATAAGCTCGGTGAGTGCCCTCATCAATGCCTTGGCAAATTTTGGTAAAAACTACGAAGAAATGCCAGGTACTGCCGTAAATGGCGTTGATGCAGACGCCTCTTTATCTAAGCGCAAATTAAGTGAAGATGACAGCGACATCACGCCTTTAGCCAAGTCGACACGAGTGAGCAGAGGAATGAGTGAACATTGCTATGCCCACATGAGGCCAGCATAACACCAGATGTCGCCTTCCTGCATGGTTTCAACAACGGACCAAACTATGGTTTACCATCAGCATGGTGCCATCATATGGCACCGTTTTGCCATCATGGACACTTGGTGAGCTAAATTATTTGTTTTTGATGGACAATAGAAAATTAATGCACTTGCCAGGGCTTGACCATGCCTAAGACTGTCTTAATTCAGGACTAGGCTCTGTATTGATTAAATAAACGGCTATTTTCCTCTTGTTTTCACTTTTCGAGTTGTTCTTCATGCTGCGCATCAGAAAATCTGGCCCGATTTTGTTCCTTTGTCTTTGTTACAAAAAATTCCAAAATCGAGTGTTTGCATACCTTTTGATAAATCATGACCAGATATTTTTTATCTATCTCCGCCCTGTTTTTTTATCCTTTTTATTTAAGTTTGAGAAGTTTATTGTCATCTGGCAGGAAGTTGACCTGAATTTAAAAAAATATATATGAAGGCATGAGGCATTTAACTATAACAACTGTTGTTTGTAAACCTTAAACCCTTAACGTTTGTGTGGAATAGGGAAGGTCCAGCCAAAAGAAGGTCTTGCTTAATGCTGCTAGTAAATCTAAAGCAATTCTTTTACGCAATCAGAGATGTTGCAATGATGACAATTTATGATTTTGAGTTTGAAAGGTGTAGATTAGTTTTAATGCGTTTTTTTCTCATTTCTGCTGTTGAGAATTTCGGTTTCCACGTTGATGTCCATAAGGGCCAAGTCCATCATTTGTTTCCCATTTAAATCTACTTCCATTGTGCTTCCAATCGCGTCGTTCCAATATTGAACAGTATCCTCAGCGCAGAATAGATATATCGTGCTAAAGAAGATCATGATCGTGAACGATATGTAAAACACGTTGTTCCAACCTTTCAGAGTGCCCTGGAAAAGTTATGAAATTTGTCAACTTTTGGACCCTTGTGGCAAAAGATTTCAGCATCATTGATAATTACCCCTTCGGTTAACACTCCCGTTAGATAAGGCGATATAACGCCTGGTACTGAGCCTACTGTGTTCCCAATGCCTTGAATTGTCCCTGTAAAGGATTCGTTTCATTATACACTCCATGATGTTCCAACAATTGCGCAGAAAGAATGTCTTGCCTGCAAAATTTGGGGAGATTCCGACTGCATTTACTAAATGACCGCCATAGCTGGTTCCATTCAAGCCAATTCCAAGAACTAGCAAAGCATAGATGGCCATTGTTTGACAATTTAGGAAAGTTATTCCAAGCAGGAAAAATCCACACGCATACATGGCTGCGAGAAATGAGTTGTGATTAGTTCGTTTATCGTACTTGCTCGGTCCATTTGGTCATTATTTGAAGGCATGTCCTCCACGGTAGCCATTTGAAAAAAAAAAGATGAAATTTTCATCAGACGGTCTCGACATACCGAACACAGTAGAAAATTTCCTCCCAACAACTGTTCGGATGACTTTCCTTTTGATGAAGAAGTCAACAATCAAGCTACTTGAGTACGCAACAATAATCGCCATAAGGTACGGCAGACTAGACATAAAACCATTCTGGAAACGAGAAAGTTGCAATAGGAAAAAAAACCTTGTCTTTTGGAAAACAATTGACGATTTGATTAATTAGAAGCACCTTTTGAATATCGAAACCTAATACGTTATTCATGTATGATGGCAGTTGAGTGAGCAGTGTGTAGTTTCCCCATCCATTCCCAAAATATGCCATCAGAATCGCCCACACTGCTTTGGATTTCCAAATCTTGCCCCACGGGATCGGAGGGCTCTGTAAATGTGGAAATCGAATTTTTTCTTGTCCTAAAATGTATGGCTTGCACGATTTTGCACATGTTCACAAACCATTTCAAAGTTAAGTGACGCTTTGATGTTGTCCTCTATGTAAGACCTTTCGTCCGACGATATCCATGGATGTTCTGCTGGCGAGTTGTACATCAACAGCGCCCAGACAACCAACCAACAAGTGCTCAGCATGCCTAAAAATTTGCCAAAAAGAAATAATTATTCAACAGGTTTTTTTTTCTAAAAAAATGGCTGATTTTTCAGGAATTTAGTTCACCGAAAATATAGAAAGCCCATGGCCATCCACCATCCGGAGCATGTTCACACATTAGCCCAGAAATTGGCATCGCTAGCACCGTTCCAAGACTGCAACCTAAATGGTAGAATCAGATTGCTACGTGCAGTATCTTCGTGTAAAATCATGACGTTAACGTTTGCAATTATTTCTTCCTTTTTCAAAATCTAGCAGCACTTGAATGTCCCAAATGTTTTCAAATTAATTGAAATGATTGATTTCTAAGCGGAATTACATGTAATCTGCAGATATTTTAAATCTATTAATGTGCATCGTTGTGTAATTTCCATCGTCACTGCATGTAAACTCAGTTACATATGCTTGTGCAATTTAGAATGAGTTCATACGTGAAAATGTATTCCACACCTGAATATATTATGCTTGCGAAGAAACTTCGTTCGGAGGGATGAGCCCATCTGGCAATAATAGAGAGACAACTCGGAGTAAAAACTGCCTGGAAAAACAAAGTATTTGCAACTTTTCGATGTTTGTTTTTCATTTATAGGCTGGTGAGATGCACCATATATGGTATTTGCATCGCAACATTTTTAGATAATAAATTTCCGCGATATTTGGAACATCGTATTTTCTACGAGAAGCGACAGGCAACAACAGTGACCATAAACTTGTGTAACATTAAATATTTTTCTCGTACCAAACCAAGTCCGCAAATGAAACGAGTAGCAATGAAGAAACCAACATGTATTCTAGCGGCCATGGGGCCGAGGAATGTCATCAGCGTGGCCAAGCAACCGCCGGACATCATCACGTATTTCGGTCCATATCGCTCCGCAAAGCGACCACCTAATACCTGCGGCAAGAGGTAACCCCAGAAGAACGAACTCAGTATTAATCCTTGAAGCTGCGCGTCCCAGTCAAATTCCCCCCGCTGAAAAAGCAGGAATAATCAGTTTTTAATATTCAAGACTTTTCAGTCTTGATCAGTCTTATCACTCACTTTATCATCAGATGAACTGCTGGTGCTGTTATCAAGTGGGCATTCGGAGCTTCCGTTGCCACTGCTGGAGCTGTTGACCATGGCCACAATAGCCACGCTGATGTTGCCTCTCATGCCGTACGAGATGGTAAACCCAAAGCATCCAAGGGCAGCAATGGTATAACGCCATGGAAAACTAGCTGTAATTCACATGTGTATGAATCAACTTGTCGCAATTTCTGCGAGTTTTTTTACATGTAGCTTCAGTGATAATTTGTTATGAAGTATGCCGATAAAATCTAATTATTGCTAATTCATTGCAATGATAAAAAGCACCGAAATATTAAGCTTTTGGACTGTAACATGTTCAGAGATGTAGTACCTGACCATCCTATAGCTGCAGTGCAAGCATAGCCATCCAAACACTAGATGATGGTTTTTGAAATTAAAATGAAATTTTTAATTGATTTGAAAATTACGATTTGGAAATTTAAAAGGTGAAATCCTCAATGTCTAATTACGCACCTTTCTTATCTATGGAAAGAAATGATTATCGAAAATATTTCATTTTATAACTAAAACTGACGCACCTGTGTGATTTGTCTCACATTTTACATTCCATTTAATTATAGCTCAAATATAAAAAAGGAAAAAAAAATTGTCTGGTATTTATCATAACCTGCGGTTTGGATTGATAATTAAACGAGTGGATGATAAGTGATGAGGACACGCGCTAGCTATGTTGGACAGGTTATCAAACAAGTTTGGGCAGTGCATATATACTGTTTGGTCTCTTCGTTTCTGTCTGGATTGGATTCGAAGGAAGTTAAACTGGATTACTTACTTTTATCAGATTTGGTGGCGCATATTGTCGTTGAGTTTGAAATGTTGTCCGTCATCTCTTTTATAATTTGGTCTGGTGTTTCACACGCACTGGCCGGATACCTCTCCCTACTTGCTATCGCCAATTTTTTTACTGACATTCTACATGACCGATTTCTCTTCATATCGGCAAATCTCATTCGCATCTTGCAAATCCTATCGCGTGTCAATCACTTAAACGAGTATTTGCCGAAAATCCTATCGCGTGTCAATCACTTTATTTGAGGCCAATTTTAGTGACTTACCTGCGTTTATCATTGTTTTAAAAAAAGGTTACGGAAAGCTACATGTAAGTCAACGTTCTTATTGTTTGTTTCTAAAATCTCTGTTTCATACATGTATTTGTTCTGGTATATTTCAGGTCAGATGCCAAGATTGAACACAGCTATAGTGTATAGTGTGTTAATCCATATTAATTAAGGCATATTTCAGGAGGCTGTTATCTCCCAAATACTTGTAGTATTATCTCGGTGAGTACTCTGACTTCCGAAACATAGCCGATTTGGGTATGATACGGTAGGATACCAATAATGCATGCATGGTTTTTATGAATGAGTTATGTAAAAAGCCATAATATGAGGACTGTGCTATAATAACAATGAACGGTTTTGTCTTCAACTTGTGCTACAGGAATAGGTATTTATAGGTTGATCAGACAATTCATAGAGGAATTAGACTTAGCCACAGCAACGCGTGGCCGGGCACAGCTAGTCATGAATGAAAGTCTCCGTGGAAATTGGCCATTGACGTACTTTTCCTCCCAGTGCTGATGCCCACTTGCCCAGTCAGGGTCTTACATTTTATTTCATTATGAAGAAGATATCTGCACTTCAGGGTGGTATTTTTATATATGTAACAAAAAATGCAAATTTTTAAAAAAAACAATATCAAGATTATCGAATACTAGCACAATTTACGAAAATTTCAAAATTATCGAGAAAAATTGTAGACATTTTTCAAAATTTTTGTGAAATTTTTAAGAATTCGCAAAATTATCGAAAAAATTGCAATAGGCCTACTATCATAAAAATCGCAAAATTGTTAAATATTTGCGAAAATTGCTAAAATAAATTATGCATGTATACGGTTTGCAAAATTGTAGCTAAATTTGCTAAACAGTCAAATATTAGCAAAATGATCGAAAACTTTTCAACATTTTCGTAAAATTGTTAAGAATTAGAAAAATTGTTGACAAATTACAAAAATTGTGGACGCTTTGCAAAATTATCGTAAAAGTTGCTAAATTGTTAAAAAATTAGTAGAATTATCATAAAATTAGCCAAATTAAGCGAATTGGCGAAAATTTCCAAAACTGCATGTCGTAAAATTCGCAAACTTACGAAGTATTTGCGACATAATTATTTCGCAGAAAAACGTGTTTTTTCGTGTCATTTGATTTTTAAAAAAAAAAAGTTGTCAGAAATCTTAAACTACGAATTTCACGCCAAAAAAACAAGCGATGTATGCAAGAGATTGTTTATGCAGAAAAATTGCAAAATTGGCGAAAATTCCCAAAACTGTTCTAAAATTCGCGAACTTGCAAAAAAAAAAATATGCCAGAAGTGGCTGAGACTCCATTAGTGCGGAAACTCCTTTCTCTCTCTCATTGTTTCGCAGAAAAACGTATTTTTTCGTGTCATTTGATTTTTTAAAAAAAAATTGTCAGAAATCTTAACTACGACTTTCACGCAAAAAATCGAGCGATGTATGCAAAAAATTGTTTTTGCAAAAAAATCATGAGAAATTTTATGACGAATGCATGGTTACAAACTATTCATATAATCGTGGATAACATTGACAAACAGTATGTCAATTTTGACATTGTCATTGCATGGTCAGGGAAGTTATTTTTAAAATTCAGGAGGAATCCTGAATATCTGTAATAGACGATGTTATAATATAATGTGCTCGTATAACATAAATCCTTTTATTAATAGAATCGAGACAAAACTCTACAGTATCAAATCGTGTGGGCCACTGCAATTCCCAAAACGACCGCGTCAAGAAGGTCGAAGAAACTTTGTCCGAATGAAACTACATGCCCTTCCTCCTCGCTGTGATGTCGTCCATCAGAGGGATAGCGTGTCCAGTCCTCAACCTGCAGAAGCTCCTATAGAAAAAATGGCAAGTTGATCGTGTTTTTAAATTTTAATCGCGCGCTAAACATGTTCACCGCCAATGTTTTGCTGGAACGAAAATTGTTACATAGTCATTTCTTTAGAACTTCGTTTAAAGTATCGCGATTTTTGTTATATTTAAATTCCGGCCTTAGCTTGGCCACCTCTGGCAACTCGGATGATCTGACCTTTTCAATTTTTTTTACCAGTTCACGTTAGCAAACAGATGTCCGCGTTTACGGTTCCGAACAAATTGACAGTTTGATTTGGAAAACATTACGTATAGTCACCTACGGCATACATTTACCGTACACTGTGCATTTCTGTTAGTAGATCGATCCTGCATTTATATTACTCAAATTTTGGGTATTTCATACGCCCTTTTTCGTCGGAAAAGATTGCGCCTTGAAAAATAATGTCCTATGATCGGTACCCTGGATCGGCCATCCTGACCGTTGGTTTTCCATGGTTTCCCTCGGTCGGAATGGTGAATGCTAGGATAGTTCCCCTCTTAAAATCGGCCATGACTGTATAGCGACATCTCCCTATAATGTCAGAAATGGAATGTGTGAATTTCACACGTAGAATTTCTGAACAGAAATAAGCTTGAGGTTCGCCAATAGTTAGGGTACTCTAGTTTTTGAATTTGTACTTTATTCAGTCGTACTCACGACTAGTCGTAATATCGGAAAACTCCGGAGAGCGAATCAATGAACACCCCTTCTATAGGAAAATATGTCATAGGGACATACAATTCGAAGATTTTTTAGAAATAGCTAAGTTTATCAAAAATTTTGGAAATGGCGAAAATGTCAAAAAATTCACAATTGTCCAAAAGTTGAAAAATTTTCCAAAAATTCGTAAAATTATGCAAAGGTTGCATAAGTGTCGAAAAAGCTGCCCAAAGATTTGCAAAATTGTTAAGTCACAAATATTCCAAAAAATTTCGTTATTATCGAAAAACTTGCCAACATTTGCAAATTGTAGAAAAATTCGCAAAATGTTCTAAATATACAAAATTGTCGACAATTTAAAAATATTTTTAAAACAGCAAAATTGTAAACGGAATGAAAATATTCAATTTAAAAGTTTGATTATTTATTTTGGAATTGCTTAGTTTTCCAAAAATTTCCTAAATTTTATAACAAATTTAAAATTGCCAGAAAGTTGCGAATTGTCGAAAAATTTGCGAATTTGTTTTCATAATTGTCAAAAGATTTGCCAAATTTAAAAAGTTTTCAAAATTTCCTAAAATTGCTAAATTGTCGAGAAACATATGCGAATGCAGAATTGTCAAAATTTCGCATAACATTGAGTTAGAACATTGTACCAGGCGTCCCAACCCGTAAGAAAAAATAATTAACTTTTAAAAATGTTGTATGATGTCACGTAATAAAGTCGACTCGCATTTTTACTAGTCAAAATTATCGAAGTTGTCGAAAATTGTAAAATTTGTCACAAAATTGTTAAATTTAGAAAATTTTCCAAAAAAAAAAAACAGCTGCGAAATTACAAAAAAAATTGCGAAAATGATGAAAAATTTGGAAAATTATTCAAAATATCGCAAAATTGTCGAGACAAATCTGCTAAAAATTAGAAGAATTGCCGAAAAATCTGCCAAAATTGGCATAATTGTCGGAAAATTAACAATTTTCAAAATATGGCAAAATTATAAACTAAATGAAAAACATATGTTATGATATTTTTAAGTTCGATGATTTTTTTTTAAAAAAATGCGGTTTTTTTTTTTTTCCAAAATATTGCGAAATTGTCGAAAAATGCTCAAAATTGTGGTAAAGTTGCTAATGCAATTTAGCAAATTTACAAATTTTCAAAATTATTTCCAAATTTCAAAAACTGTGCAGATTGTTAAAAATTCGCAAAACATTGTACCGGCCTTCCCGAAAGAAAGTCCACATGTTCGAACATTAGGTAACTCCATCTTGTGACTCCCTTCGAAATCCTTTCAACATTTTGTTTAAAATTTGTATTCGTACATGTAACTTGTTTATTTTTCGAGATGTTCCAGTGGATCTTTCAAAATTGTGATGCTTGGTTTACGTATCGATGTACGTTTTATTCAGTTTTAGTGTATCGTTGTACATTGCGTGTACATGAAAATGTTTTCTATTGATCGAGGTGGGTGGATGTTTCCGAAATTGGCCTTCAGGGTCACTCTACCGCGGTGGTTCCCAAAGTGGGCGGTACCGCCCCCTGTTCCATATTGCGAAAATGTCAATAAATGCGTAATTGTCCAAAAGTTGGAAAATTGTCGAAAAATCTGCCAAAATTTCGAAAAAGGGTTGTGACAAACCTGCCAAAAATTCCAACATTGTCGATAAATCTGCTGATAATTTCCAAAATTTCAACAAATCTGCGAAAAATGTAGCAAAATTGTTGAAACACAAAACATACCAAAAATTCTTAATAATGCCGAAAATTAGAAGAGTTGTTGAAAAATTAACAATTTTTTTTAAATCTAGCAAAATTGTAAACTAAATGAAAAAATAATGTTATGATCTTTTGAAGTTTGATAAAAAAAATTGTCAAAAAATTTCGAAATTGTCGAAAAATTTGCTAAATTGTGAAAAGTTTTCATAAATGTCAAAAAAAATTGCGAAATTGTCGAAATTTTTAAAAATTGCCTAAGATTTGAAAACTCATGTAAGATATTCACAATTGTAAAAAAATGTGCAGCATTGTGTAAAGTTTTCAATATTAACAAAAATTTGAGCAACTGCCAAAAAATTTTCGAGTTTGTGGAAAGATTTCATAATTATCAAAAAAAATTGCGAAATTTGCGAAAGTTTTAAAATTGCCGAAAAAATGTTTTTTTAAGTTCGAAGATTTTTAGACGTAGTCAGTTTTTCAAAAATTGTACGATATTGCCTAAATGTCGAAAAATTCTTGTGACAAACTTGCCAAAACTGGCGATAAACCTGCTAATAATTTGCAAACTTTCGACAAATCTGCCAAAAATTTAGAAAAATTATTAAGACACAAAGAATTCCAAAAATTCTTAAAATTGTCGAAAAATCGGCCGAAATTTCTCAAAATTGTCGAGACACAAATATCACGAAAATTAGCAAAATGGTCAAAACACAAATATTCCGAGAATTCGCGAAATCGTCGAATTTCAAATATCGAGACACAAATATGCGGAAAACTGTCAAAATTGTCGAAAAATTAAATGAAAAACTAATGTTATGTCGAAAATTATCACAATTTTCATATTAAACGCGGACGCGAATAATTTTTTTGGACATTTAATTGCGAGTAATTTTCTTTAATACTCTTGCATAATTTTGTTTTTTGCAGAGTTCTGAAGAGTTACTGATCCAAAATCGAGATCCGCGATTCATCATCCAGTCAATACATATTTATTAAATAGCTTTAGAGCAAGAAATGCTTAGTGCGCATGCGCCACCAAACGGAACTTTTATCTACATTTACGTCAAGCTACGGCATTTGAAATAATACAATTTGAAATTGTATTATTACATCGCGTGATTTGTGTACAAATTGTAATTTGATATATAATTTATGTTTTTGAAAATTATTATATTTGTCGTTTGTTGAACAGTAAAACAATTCCCGAAATTGTGCTGATAAGGTCAATAAAAATTCCATAAAAAATATTGTAAGTCCATGGCAATTTCTAAAAATTATTCCAAAGTCCTTAAATCGTATGCTTAAAAAATAAACTAAGTCCGAAAAGGTAGGCTTAAAAAATCTGTAGAACAGATGTGTAAAAGAGATAGCCTATAAACGGGGCTTCCCCCCCACCCCTCCCTCGGGACTCCTCTCCTTGCCCCTTTCCCCTCAA
>JAQGAO010006847.1:0-11859 GCA_034697705.1 Ommatoiulus sabulosus | reverse complement strand
CCTCAATTAATCGCCGGGGGGTTTCTCAAAAATTGCAGACAAGCGCCCCGGCGTTTATTTCCGTATTTACGGTATGTGTTTTTATTATTTTGTTGTTTTCTGTGAATACATTTTAAAGCCATCCCAAAGACAGTGCTGACGATGCTAAAATTTTAGGAAATGTTTTCATTTTTAGTAAGAATCATAATTTAAAGATTTTTTTTCCTTTGTTTCTACATTGGCATATTAAAATTTATAAATGTTAAATTTTTCTCATTTATTTCTAAAAAATTAACTTGGAAAGAATTGAAAATCTCACGTGAAAATCAAACATTTATTTTTGAAAAAATGATGATACAAATTGTTCAAAGTAGATGAATAATACTATAAGGGGGGTAGGGAAGTATAAATCAATCCAGCGTCAATGTCCACTGGATTGAAAATTGAAATAAGCATATTTTGTAACATCAATATATCTAAATCAAAGTGCAGTTGCTCTTGTTAGAAATACCCAAAATTTCACATGAAACTTAGGTCTGGTGATTTTCTTATTTTCATGCAGAAAAGGGCATCACAATTCCCTCTATATTCATCGGAGAAGCTGATGGTTTAATGATAAAAACTTTATATACATATGAAAATGGGTGAGTAAAAGTTTTCTATAATTAAATTCTTTTTGTGTACAATTCCTGCAGTTTGAAAACACCCAATTTTATCCTTAATTTACAATTGAATGTTAAAAATCCACGCACAAATACTAAATATTTGTAAGTCTTTAGAATGTTATTTTTTTTTAAAGAAAGTGCCTACTCTCTGTTAAGTTTTTTTTACAAGTATTGACATTTCATAACAAAGGTTGAGGGTTATTGGGGATAATTTAAAAAATATCCCCGAATTAAAATCTCGAAAATGTTTTACGGGTCTGAAGATTAATTAAAGGTAAGAATTTTTTGAATGCAGTGTATTGCATTTTGATATTATAAGTAGTGGTTTTTGGTACGGTTTCAAATCTCATTGGTCGGTTGACATCAGACAATGTATTTGAGTATAACATTTATTTGGCAAATGCTTATTGAACATGTGCTCAATAAGCATATGTGTGGCTTATAGTCTCAAGTGTCGATTATACTCTTTTTTTTATTTTTTTCGCACAGATATGTGCTACAGATAACTCCAGATTATCCCTTCAATATAAACGCATATTTTATACCTTTTGTTGTGGGGGTAGGGGTCTGTTTATTCGTGATGCTTTTAATTATGGTAAGTCATTTTTAGTTTTTTTTTAAATAATTTGCTTTACGTTACGATAAACATTTGAAAAAGGATGAAATGGACTCTTTAGCATCATGCTTATTTTTAATTAAAATAAAAAAAAGTTTTTTCCAATCAAATATGATTTGCGTGCGGTTGATTTTTTGTTATATGGTTGATGTCTTGTTCAAATGCAAATGATGTAAGCAAGCTAATGGTAGAAAAGAAAATTTTCCTAATGTAGTAGCAGGCGATGATAATATTTGTGCGTGGATTACAGTTTGACAAATAACTTGGGGCAGGTTTTTTAAAAATGTAAACATTGAACGCCCTCACATTTGTACATTGATATCCCATTATTCTTAGGTTCCTTCTGTACATAAATAATGATTATCCAGACAACTTCTGGACTATCGGTTTGGATAAATATTTGTTGCCATTTGCTTGTATGTTAGCAGTGTGTTTCTTAGCAACCCTGTTTACAATGGTAAGCATAACATAAAGCATAATGAGTCCACTTCAATCTTCTTTCATGGAATTGTTTGTTATGCTGAACATGCTAGTTTGCAGTGATTCATAAACCCACTTTCTTATAATGGTTTGCAGGTTATTAAATGCATCCGGGATCGCCGACAAAGGCTGAGGCACCGATTGCCCACTCGCCTACTAAATAAGTTGCCCATTAAGAAATTCAAGAAGGGCGACCACTATGACATCTGTGCAATATGTCTTGATGATTACGTTGAGGGGGAAAAGCTTCGAGTACTGCCTTGCTCACACAGTCAGTATACACAATATTTGAAATATTCGGAGGTTTTTAAATCCATTTGCATTTGCCTTGTTTATTTATTAATTTACTGAAAAATGTAGCAGATTATTAAGACTGGTTTCCAACATAGTATTAGGAGTTGCTTTTGATATTGCTAGTAATGGCGTGTTACAAGGTTTAGCACCCCTTTTGATATGGTCAACAATAGAATACATTATTCTAGCTTTGATGTGTATTTTAATTGCTGTCTTTATGTTTAAATGACTGCTTGTTTAGTGTAAATTATTATATCCAGTAATTGCATTTTTTTTTCTATAATAGCATATCATACCAAGTGTATTGATCCATGGCTTACAGAAAGTAGACGAACTTGTCCAGTTTGCAAGCGAAAGGTTTTTCCTAGAAATGGCAACAATTCTAGAGATCAAATTTCCTCAGATTCTGACAGTGAAGAAGGGGAAGGCATTGCACAAATCTCTCCCAATGAAAACACTCCACTACTTGCCAATGCTGAAAGGAATGTCAATAGAGTTGAAGTCGAAGTAGCACCACCATCTTTAAGAGGGCAGAACAATCCAGCCCTGATGGTTGAAAACGATGAAGATACGGAGCGTTTATTTACCCCCCCTTCAACTGATGATTCATCTCAGTTGTCCTCGTCTGGGGGTTGGTATCACTCGTTTGCCTCTGTCAATGGAAGTCCACCTGCCACTCTTCCTCTTGCGGGGCCAAGCAGCGATTCTCTCCTGACAGTTCCTGTCATGCTACCTGGAGGAGATCTGCTGTCTTCAGGCGAGCACTCCTTAAATGGTGATTACAACGATTACTCAACAATGGAAGCCTGGTCACATGAAAATGCAGCTCACGGAAGTGGCCCGATAGAAATAGCCATTGATGTGGCTCGAAGAGGAGGTAATTTATCGGGTACGATGTCATCTTCTCTTCCATCAACTTCAACAGCTCGCTCTAGATCCCCGAGACGGCAAAGAGCAAGGCGAAACAAGCGCAAGCATCCACCATCTTTGGATGACCAGGATATGGTAGTGTAAGCAAGACAGAAAAGTATTACTAAGGTATGTCCTGGCAATCACCCAAAGGAAAGTTGATTCTGTGCAGATGTTTTATATAACGTACTTTTAAGATAAAAGGGAATCAACTTCGTTGAATGGATAGCAATTAACATCTGGACAAGTCTCACCTTCCTAGGAAACATGCTTTTGACATTGCTATTTTTCCTACTGCGAAAAGTGCTCAACTTGTCTGAACCAGCCATTATAGACGTCGTGCAAAATTCAGAAGGTGCTGCCACTGTATGTTATTTACTTTGCATGTCATGTTTCCCTCTCAGTGCTTTTGATGTCAGGACTGTACATTAAAAGCAATTGAATATGCTTGCACAGATGTGTCTGGTAGATCTCATGTCACAGCAGTCTCCTACCTGTCAAACCAATATGACTGCCTGTGATAAGATTTCTCCAAAGCAAATAGCCAATTTTTCATGCCATTACCACCATTTTTTATGACGAAGACTAAAAAGCTCGCACTTTCGACGATCGCAGCTTTATATAGACTTATCAGGATATGAAATCTTTTTAAAAACTCTGATGAACTTTCTACTAAGACTTACTTCCTTCACTTAGGAAATTTTTGTCTCATGGAAAGGAGCATGAATTGCGTTTTTGGTTGACCAGCTACATAACGTGGTATGTTTGTCAAGTGACTCGGATCTGCGAGTGACGTTCCATGTAGAGGACGTTAGCAGGGAGCTCAGTTGGTTCCCCCCTTAAAATAATATACATGCATGGTGCATGCTGATTCAAAGCAACCGCAGACCATTTAGACTTGACTGCGTTAGTTCTAGCCCAAATTCATTTTGCATTTCTCAATTTGGGGTTAGCAGCTACCACGTCATATACAGGGTTTTCTCTATAGTCAAAGTATTTTATTCCAATTAACAAATTTTCATTTTTGACCTCTGGCTTCTTCTCATGGAAGTTACACCAAATGAATTTCCAAAAATAGTAAATATTTTTCTGAGCAAAAACTGCTGTTTCATGTATTATAAATCACATCTAGTTAGAGCTATATTATGTTTAATATATATATACAGTATATACATTGTATATTGATGTGCCTTAACAGTTTTTGGAATTTAAGTTAGTACATTTATATTTAAGAAAAACTGGAAAATAAATGTTTAATGTTGCTCTCAGAGGGGCCCCAACTGCTTTTCATTTTATTGATAATAAGCTTAGTTGGAGTTTAGCTTACCCAGGTGGTACTGTTTGTATTAAAAAATATTATTTACCCTAACAACCTAGTCACTAATTAGACATGGTAACCTCGTGTTATAAATATCAATTTTTACTTTGGCCGTATTTTTATCCTGGGGCCTCTCTGATATTTTGTCATTAGTTGATTTGGTGCCTCCTGTCCTATTGTTTCTTTGATTTTATCTGCACTGCAGTTTATACTTGGCAAATGTGAGTATGTATTTGGTGTTTTAAACAGCTCTGAGATAAAATTCGAAAACAGTTATAAGTGTATGAATAGCTGATAATGAGTTATCTCCTCGTGGAACTTCAATGATGCCAACTTTCAGTTTGCCGTTTGAAATATTTGAAGTTTATTGGAATTTATTGGAGTTTTACGTAGATAATCACCAATGCTCATACCATTTGTTTGGTGTTTATTACTACAGATAATATTGTAAACTGTATAGAATACCACTGTAGAGCCAGCTTCATGCATGTCAAACGTTGTACTAATTGTAGTAGAACTATGCTGATGGCCTTTTTTAAATCCCAGTTTATATAAACGAAAAGTTCAGCATTAGGCCTTTGGGTCTCTGAAGAGGGGAGTGCAAACTGTACTTTTACATTATGCATTAAAAGTAATTGCTAGGCAATAAATTGCACAGATTTAGTAGTACAAAAAGCTTGGGACGTGACATGTTCGAATTTTTTTTTTCATTTTGGAATATTTGTTGCATATTTGTAATGTGATATCTTGGGAATGGGAACCAAGTCTATACGTTATTTCCATTTACGTCTCACTTGCACTTTATACACATGACCCGAAAGTAATTTAAAATTTTTTTTTTAAACAATTTGGCGCATGAAACAAAATTTGTGTACTATCGAAAAGCAAAGATAACTCTGTCACCCATGTGACCACTTGCGTTTTTACTTGTGCTATCATGTTGACGTCCAAAAAGGTTTCTGATTTAACGAACATTTTGGAATTTCGACAGAGGGATACTAGACCTGTAAATACACTGATTTTACAGCTTCATAATACAACGTCTTAGTAAGCAATGTGCTAGCTATATGTAAAAATATGAAAAACTATACGAGATATAATCATTTTCAAAACATTGGGTGGTGTAATATACTAATATTGAACCACAAATCACTAATGTTCTCCAGCTACTTGAGATAAACAGTTATGAAAGACAAAGGTTTCTTTACCATACTATTGTCAAGCGAGATATTTTATTACATCGTGAAAAACGAATAAACTATAATATTCCAATTTGTCAATCTTAAAATGCATGTACTATTCACTGTACATCATCAGATTGCTATGTATCAGTTGGGATTATAAGAACAATATCGAAAAGTCATGACAAAACTAGAAGCAAAGCAATAAGATTGATGTTCCCCATGGCCATTGCTCTTTTAAAAAAGGATATCACAGCTAGGGCTCTGCCCTGGTTATAATGTACAGTAATATTCATATTTTTGGTTTGCAGCATGTATAAGTTTGTTGCGTTTTATTTTTAGTTTGTGTTTTGTGAGCGTAAATCATTAAAGCCCCAGCGATGTAAAGAGCCCAAAAATGAAATGCGTGAAAATTTATATGAAAATGTTCCTTAAGGCCTAACTGCACTGAAGGTAAATGCATTCCTGTTGTTTTAACTGAAAATCCTTTTTTTTTCAGAAAAGTTCAGACAGCTTGTATTTAGGCTAAAGTTATATTTTTAAAACTGATAATTTACTGATTAGGTAAACGTTCAATTTATTTATGCAGTGCATATCAAATTTTATCGTCCCCTTTTTCTATGGCAAAATGTGTTTCACAAGGTTTGTGAAATAATGGTTTTGTGGTATCAACAGACAGTGTTGATGACATACTTTCTGGCGCTGTGAAAATAATATCCTAGTAAAATTATTTTCCAGAAAAACCATTGTCAACAAATAAGTAACCAACATCCAAAAACCTCAGTCTCTACAATCCTAACAGAAACGAGTGTAACTTGTTTTTTGCTATTAAAAATGAAGCATGAACACGTGTAATGAATTTTATTTTTCTTGCAGATGACAATTTTAGTCAAACTCATTGAAAAGCGCTTCCGCCAACATGTAAGAATGAGTGAGTAATGAAGTTTTCTAAAATTCGTTATCACTTACCTGTATTACGTCCTAGCACTTTACATTCTTTCATAAATTAGGATTGCTTATCTGTAGAAAACAATCGCCTGAAATTGCCTTTCATGGGTGCTTTTACAAAATAACTTTGAAAATTGTCGACACATTAGTATCACAATTTTATTTGAATTTATTCGTTAAATCACTTATTTAGAATAAATACCGTTTAATAATTACATTATTTACAAAACAATAAACGTTTCCGAAGAGCTCAGGTTTACAAAAAAGTAACAATTTGTAGGAAAAAAAACGGTTTGGTCCCGTAGTTTAAAATTGAATTTCAAGGAGTGTTTCGTAACGCAATATCTTCAATAACCTATAAAGTAAAATTATTAAAATTAGAATTAATAAGTTAATGCCATGCCTATTCTAAGGTGAGAGGCATGACAGCCTAATATACTTAGAAAAAAGGGTACTTGCACTGATAAGATTATCTAAGCCAGTTAGGTATCCATCTTCATGATTACCACACACCCAAGGTTTCCTGTGTGTAACAGAAACTCCTTCAGGGAGTGGCAAAGTTTTGGCAAAGTCAATAATCCAAGCTCCAGCTTTGTTTTCATCATGAATTAATAGTATACTACTTCCAATAACCTGTTAAAAAAAAAAAAAAAAAAATTAGTTTACAAAGCAAACTTATGACGAATTTGACCAAGTTTAAATTGCGAACAAGTTTCATAGATTTTAAATATTTATAAATTTAATGAGATTTACTAGTCTGACAAAAATGTAATGGATAATGTTGGCATCGGTTTTAAAATGCTCATCAAGAAAAGCAATCTAATGCGAAACATTTTTTTTAGTAATTCTAAATCATGATATTAATCTAATTTATGTTCCATCGCCCAAAGCCTTCCAAGTATGTACAATGTGGGGCAAATGTGTTCCAAGAAAATTGTCATACCTCGTGTTGATTACAAAATGAAGATTTCTGAAAGTATTTCCTCATGGCTTTTAATCTCTTTAGGATTTGTTGTCTACTGGCTTCTCTGCCTTCGAAAAACTTTTGTAACGTGCACTGAATTTGATCCTTAGTTTTCACGAGTTTTAAGTCCTTGATTGGGGTTGATTTTCCATACTAAAATAGAGTAACGAAGAATTGACAATGATTTCTTAGTTCAAAGCAAAAAGGTTTGGCAGAAACTTTGATTCTCACTTTGACAGCCTCAATTCGGAAGCCCATGGTGGAACTTGAGCTACATTTCTCTCTGAATTCCATGTAGCGCAACTTAGTGATAGCCCCTGCTTTCCTTTCTTCATCAGTGGGAGAGTTAGGATCGACAGAAATTATTTTCTTATAAAGATCAGGGCGGGGTAACTGATTTTTTACTTCGCATTCTGTAAAAGTTCTATAAACCAAAACAATTTGTAATGTTATGTCATTATCAATACTTGACTAACCATACTGTATGCTCATGCCTACCTAGAGCCCATTTTGATATCCATAACAGATGGTTCTTCAAATCCTGCCAAAAGATCCTGCATTTCAATGTAATCTGAGCCATAACATTAAGGAAGAGCATACAAGACTTATTTCATGAGCAGGCAAAAATTGCAATGAAATGTCTAAAAGGATACAGTCAGTTTTGTATTCTACTTCTTTGTAAAATTTTGGCACCATGTCTTTCATGATGTCATCTTTAAGGGTCCTATAGGCTTTCACTTCTGTGTCATCTTTTGCTGGACGTCGCTTCCATATTGTGCCTGGTCCAGCTGGGGAAAAGGCTCCTATAGAATTTTAAGGCCCAAATTTGCAACATTGATACACCATGTAAATATAATTCCAGAAAAGCAGATTTTAACTTTCAGACTTACCTTCATGTCCAGACAATTGTATCCAAGCATTTTTTCTATTTTTTATTAAAAGGTCGCTGGCAGCTGGTGCCGTCAAATCTAATGCATTCTAAAAAAAATTTTATAAATTAAGTTTAGCTTCAACTTTGTAAAAATTTCATAAAAATATATTTTTTAAATTCTTTCCTCCAACATCTGAACTATATCCCTGGATCGTACAGAAACTATTTTGAGAAATGGAATAAATTTGCTTTAGGCGACGTCTTTCTGCTTACACCTCCAGTATTGTTTGTCGTAATATTTTTTTCAAAGTTTAATATGTAAAAGTATTTGTGATAAAATTACATCATCTGGTTTTAGAATCATTTTAATCCAAAATCTTATTTATGTCATGAAAAACATGAAATTTTGCAAATCTAATATTGACATTTAATCAGAGGCCATCCAGAAATCCCCTTTATTCTAATTTGCAAAATTAAAGCATTTCCATAATATATAGCAGGTCTACTAACCAAGGCTAAAAGTTGTAAAAGATTCATTTCGTCTTTGGGTTCATCTTTTCGTTTTGAGTTAGATGGATGGTTTCCGGTTGCTGTACTTTTGCTATCTGCAGGCAGACGTTTCATTGATTGGTTTTGTTGAGACTTCTTCTTGGTTTTTTCACCATTTCGCTCAGGAACAATCGTCGATACATCAATGCCCTTTTCTTTTGCAACCTGAAATATAAAATACACAGCTCTTGTAGTTAGATCTTTTTAAAACACACAGCATTGGTATACAAAGCAACATGTTTGTCGCGCTCTTCTGCGCAAGAGTTGGAACTTTATCTAACTTCTGCATCTGGATTCATTTACGTAGCAGCCTGCTAAATCACAGGATGACGTTAATACTGCAATATGACAGCTTCAAGGATTTGCCATGAAACTTAATTAGCCTGTAACCAAACAGTCACTTTCTCCGCTGAATTTCAATTTCCCCATGAGCACTTCATTCCCATAGTTAACTTTTTCAAATGGAAACAAATTCAACGTTGTTGTTAGCTTATCTTTACATTTCTTCAAATCTTTTATCTATGCAACCATTTGGGCCATGTTATCAGCCGATATTTACAGTCAGGTGCATACAGTATATGTCAAATTGATAGTCCAAAGGTTGGTGGTGAAGGACATGAAAATAATTCTCAGAACTGGGTAAATGCCATTCTGTGCAAATTACCAAAACAATTAATAAGCTTATGTAACCCCTAACTACAGTATATGACATCACAGTGAAGAGCAATTTCGGATTAGATGTTTGCTGTAAATATGTCATCACTGAGCACTAAAGCTGGGTTATAGTATCAATTAATGTACAGCGGTGTGTGACCAATTGTGCTCTTCCCCTATTAAGTAAATAGCCGATGCATGTTGTCGAAAAGGTGAGGAACAAACTTGATTCGTTTTTCGCAACATTGTGCTGGTACTGGTACCTAGCTTCTGGGTTGCCTTGTTAGTGACAAACTGTGACATTACAAAATCGTACGGTATGCCAGTCGATCGTCACTGTCAAAACGTCACAAAATTTCAACTAGGATTGTCCACAATCTATAGCTGCTATTTAATCAAGCTAGAGTGGATCACAGTCGTTGGCCTTATTTGTTCAAAAGTAAACTAAACTTAAGATTATTGAGAAAAATTCTACAGCATTATTCAACAAGTATGCATGTACATTTATGTTGGATATGGTTCATAATTAAGGTCCTTTTACAAGAAAATAATTAACTCGTAAAAAGACCACATCCTTTTGTGGTCACAGCTCGAAGATCTTTCATTTATAAATGAAAGATCTTCGAAGAGAAAATTAATGTAATGATTAGTTCAATGCTGTATAAGCGATAAGAATATAAGGTGCGTTCATGGTTGTCCATGATTTAATAGCTGTCAATTTGAAATAATTGCAATTTTGGCAATATTTTGAAGGTTCTTGCCATCGCCTAACAATTTGAAAAAACCAGGCCCAAAATAACCTCAGTACATGTATCATTTTGCTTGGAGATGTCAGCTAGACGCTTAAAAACGAAAGTTTTTTGACTTGGCTAGGAATAAACGAGGCTTCGGGCCAAGTTTAAAAGCAATCAACACTTTTTTTTACCTTCGGTGATTTGTAGTACACACATAAACATACTTCGTCGAGGAAAGGTCCAGATATGCACATATTCCAGTTCGATCGATCTATCACAACAACTATAATCCATGAACTATATCATAACACACCTATATATCATTTGATAAAATAGGAAGTTGATGTAGCTTAAGGAGTTCCTGATACATGGCCTACGCAAATTAAATGGAACTCGCAAAATTGGGTTTTATTTGATCATTGGCTATACTGTGCGTAGGGTATGACCAAGCAGTGAGAAATGCACCGCTGTCGAAATTACATCCGGAGTTTGACGTTGAAAGGGGTGTAGTAATGGTGCGAATGACGTCAGATTTCTTTTATTGTATGCATGTGTCTGTCTCCTTATTCCTCAGTGACCCAGCATAACCTACATAGAATGGAAAGGACGGTTTTTCCAGCGGAGTTAACTACAGTACTTCCACACGCTTTCTTTTTTTTTGTTTCTGGAATTTCGACACGAAGAAAATGCTCAGAAACGAGTTTGCCCATCATCATCTTTCCTACGAAATTCATCAGGCTAATTTACAAGGTCGTCCCACGGCATAATCCTGTTTTTAATTGATGCCAATGACGTACGTCAGCAGGCTAGAACAGGTGTTAACCACAAAATTGTCGGAGCTGACCCGCATTCCATTTTTGTCTTAATCCCGAAACGAAGACCCGTTATTAGGCCTTTCTCAAACTCCCATTTACGTTCATTTGACCAATTTTAATTAGAATTTAAAAAGATATTAAAAGTACGAGCTAGCTAGCCGAGATATGTGTCAGTTTGACGAGCGTATACGTTACATATTGCGTCAAGAAACACGAGCTAACGAAAAAGCGCCCGATACCAGTTCGAAACCAGCGCTGATCGATCGACGCTGATAAGAAATTGGTTGAAACTTAAAAAATGCGCCCGATTAAGTGATTCATTCATCGAATGCGAAGCCCAGCCATTTTTAACCCCAGACCAACCCATTTCACCCTTTGCTTACCCAGAGAACAAAACAACGCATTCTGACGGTTATTTTTGATGGCTAAATTAAATGACAAGCAGCTAAGCGCTGAACAAGCAGTGACAAGCGTATAAAAAGTGACTATATTTTTGAGCTCACCCTTAAGATGAAAGGGAAGAAGAGGGAACTGTAAGAAAGCGGGGGAAAATCTTTCTTCATGGGTGCGGCCATTTTTCGCGTCGTATTTGAGAAATATGAAGGCTCGCGCATTCAAGTCGTGCGACTGCTCAAATGCGCTGCACGCGCAACCTGGTGGTGACGTCAATTCGGGAGCAACGCCCTCAAGCGACGACGTCACGAGGCGGTCATGACGTAACCACAGGATACGAAATAGAAGTAGGTGCACTCCATCGATGTTTTTGGCTCCGAAAAACACCGCAGCGCCCCATGTGTACGAAAGTACCACTAAGATGAAGCCACGCCCCGTGACACCAAAGAACACAGGTGAGTGACATGTTGCCTACGATTCGTTTACAAG
>JAQGAO010006846.1:0-11862 GCA_034697705.1 Ommatoiulus sabulosus | reverse complement strand
GATTTTGTTTGTTTTACGTCATTTTTTTGGAATTATCTCGGAAATTGCTCGATATAGAACGACGCGACGTGAGAGGGGTTTCTTCCTCGTTTCGTGCTCTCTCGAACGACACAATACGCGAATCCCTACGATGAACGATGGTCGAGTTATCGAAGAAAAAAGCGTTATGTCTCGGAAATTACCCGATATACATGTAGAAATTGTAGTAAGCGAGACTGTATAAATAATCATGGTTTTCACCAAACCCTGATGGGAAAATGACTGGAAAAGTCAGAAAATAATGAATTATTTTGAAAAGGTCAGGGATGTTGTCACGATCCAAAATTAAAGCTTCTAGATATTAGCTCAGGCCCCATTTGCAAAATGTTTTAATACAAATTTGCAAAGTTTTCAACATTTTCCGATGAGGCCAAATTTCCAATTTTTTTGTCATTAACTGAGGCCAAATTTAAAAAAATTTCAACAGTTTCCGAGGATAAATTTTCAACATTTTCAAACTTTTTCTCTATAATACAAATTCGTGAGATCTCCAACCTATTGCATACATTTTCTAAAAGTTTAACCGTTTTCGAGTATATACAGATTCGTAAAATTTTTAACAGTTTCCGAGGAGAAATTCGAGACATTTTCATAAGATTCCCAGGACACATTTGCGAAATTCTCAACCTCTTCAGAGTACAAATTCGCGAAACTTTCAACATTTTCCGAATACAAGTTTGTAATTTTTTTCAAAAATTCATTCGTTTTAACCGAAAGTTGGTACATGTATATCCGAATTCGGAATTGGTCTTAAACGAAGAATTCGACATAATTCGTTCGTGCTCTATAGGACGGGGAATGGAATCGTACTATTCAACAGAAATTAGTAGCCTATCAAACGAGTTCTTCTTATAACGAAGGTTCCACCGTAATACGAACTACGGTTTAAACGAACAAATTTTGACGTCCGGCCTTCGAGTTCGTCTTAACGAAAAACTCACCGTAATACGAACTCCGGTTTAAACGAACAAATGTTGACGTATCTCCGAGTTCGTCTTAACGAAAGACATACCGTAATACGAACTACGGCTTAAACGAACACATTTTGGCGTCCCTGCGAGTTCGTCTTATAAAGAATGAATGACCCACTGTAATACGAACTATGGTTTAAGCAAACACATTTTGACGTCCCTTTGAATTCGTCTTAACAAAAGACCCCCTGTAATACGAACTACGGTTTATGCGAACACATTTTGACGTCCTTTTGAGTTCGTCTTAACGAAAGACCCCACGTAATACGAACTATACGGTTTAAACGAACCCAGTTTGACGTCCCTTCGAGTTCGTCTTAACGAAAGCTACCGCGAATTTCTATCTCGCTGGCACCGCCTATAGGTAAATTGTGAATTTCAGCCTCATCTTTAGGTTTTTTTAATATCAAATTTATCGTGTATAAGAGCATGCACGTAACGCAATTTTCTGGGCGAATTTTTAAAGCCTTAAGCATTTTTTCATTTCATTTTTTCGTATTATTTGAGAGCGATAAAAGCGCGCTAGAGGGCGTGTTTAAGCATGATTATATTCGCCTTAATCGAGTCGTTTCTATGTATATGAAATTCAAAGATATAAAAGTATAGACCTCGAATTACACGCCTATATAATAACGCTTAATGGCGACTATAGAAAATAACTTAGAAATTGAAAAATAAAACTATATATTTTATTAGCGGTGTAAATTGTACGCTCGAATGGGGGATAACTTCTATTCCCGAGTGGAAAAATGAGATAGAAATATTTTTCATCCAATTGAAATAAAACTGAGATGAAATGAGTCCCTAATCTACGAGCTGCTATTAAATTCGTATAAAAAACTCTCGCCGTTCTCATATTTGAGATATATGTGTATCGCGGGGGAGGAGGGAGACGTTTACGGTCCAAATCGGATAAGTGAAAAAATGTCACTCGCACATATCCGGTTTTTCACTTATGCGGATTTTGCGTCTATATATAAATAGCGCTCGTTATATCGCGTTTATAAATTGCGAAAGTCAGTAAACGGGGTACCCCCAGTCCTGGAAAACCTGGAAAAGTCAGAGAACTTAAAAACTCTGGGTCCACGTTTTCACGAGGACAAATTTGCAATATTTTTCACGTTTTTCCCAAGTACGAATCTTCAACATTTTCAGCTGTTTTCGAGTACAAAGTTTCAAAACTTTCACAATTTTCCGAATACAATTTGTTTTCCAAGTTTCGGTCATCCGAATGGAAGAGGGAGTCCTGATTGACCGGACACAATGCGGACAGGGGGTAGGGGGAGTCCAATTTTGGGCAAATTTTGCGAACATATATCTTGAATGGCCCCAAACGAGTAGGTAGTATAGGCTATCAGAAATTGGTAATAAGCGAGTTCGTCTTAACGAAACTCCGGCGTATACTGTATCTATTTTTTTCTTCATGAACTGTATAGATTAAGGCCATAAATCGGCTCTCTTTTCCCCCCGTCTCGCATTAAGAGCGCGTTAATTTTTCATCCAAAATCTGTTTTTCTTCTCTTAGCTCATTAAGCTTCATTTCGAGGCCTTAAATTACGTTTCTATACGGCCAAATTAAAAACGAAATCTTAGACGGAAGCATCACGTGATACTTTCTCTCTCTTTAATCTACATTTCATCCTCCTCCTCCTCCTCCTCCACAGTCTAATTAAATCCGACATTTTATAGCGTAATAGCTTCGAATGAACCTCTCTTTTATGTAAATTTTGAAAATGTATATCTATTTAGGGCACCCCCGCTTTTAATCCGACCCTAATTATTTGATTCCTCGCAAATTTTCGCCACTTTCTCAAACTGCCTGCTCGCCGAATTATAATACTAATAATAATATATTCCGGCTCCATTCCCCCGGGCGGACCCACGGCGTTAAAAGAGAAGACATTTTTATAATTAAGGGGAAATGGGGCGGAAACGGAAAGCCGGGGAATTCCCCGACTCGGCGCTAATAAACTGAAGAGAATTAAAATATTTAAATGTATGTATACGCTTTACGGAGATTAAGAGACGAAATGTGAACGCTATACAGTGTATATACACTGTACATATAGCGTTAAACAGGGATTGAAGAGAGAACGCCCAGACTGGGATATTGGATATAACGAAGTTTCCGGATATAACAAAGTTTCTAGGTTTCGAGAAGTTCAAGGTTCCCCCAGAAATTTCTCATTCACTTTCCTGAATTTTCCAGGTTTTTAAAAACATTTCCCCGACCGATGACAACGTCAACAATTGACACGTGCCAATAAGTTAGCCACGATTTTGAAAAATTGAGACGGGACAAAATTCAATATTTTGAAAAATTAACTATAATGACAATTTATGAACATTTTTCGAAATTAACCAAGAAAAATGTTAAAATTTTTTAAAAATTAGCATGAAAATATTTGGAATGATTTGTATTAGGAAAATGTTGAAACTTTTGCAAATTTGTCCTGCGAACCTGTTTAAAATTTCGCAAATTTCTCCTCGGAAATTGGTGAATATTTTTTAAATCTGAACTCGAAAACAGTTGAAAATTTCGCAAATTTTGTACGGGAAAAGGTTGGAAATCTTGACAATTTTGGATACGAAACGTTCGACAGATTTGCAAATTTGTACTTGAAAACCGCGGAAAATTTTGCAACTTAATTCTGGAAAAAGTTTGAAAATGTTACAAATTTGTACTCAGAAACTGTTGACAATTTTTCAAATTAATTCTCGAAAAACGTTGAAAATTTTACAAATTTGTACTCAGAAACTGTTTACAATTTTCAAAATTTGTACTCAGAAACTGTTAACAATTTTCAAAATTTGTACTCAGAAACTGTTGAAAATTTTGAAAATTTGTACTCAGAATCTGTAGAAAATTTTAAAAAGATCTACTCAGAAACTGTTGAAAATTGTGAAAATGTGTACACAGAAACTGTTGAAAATTGTGAAAATTTGTACTCAGAAACTGTTGAAATTTTTGCAAATTTGACCATGGAAGCTGTTGAACATTTTGCGAATTAATTCTCGAAAAAGGTTAAAAATTTTGCCAAATTGTCCTCCGAAAATGACGTCATTTTTTGACTGGAAAAATTGACGTCGAAAGGAAGGACATGATATTTACGGATACTATATACAGTACGTTGTTTTTCGGTCATCTTTCTACGGGGTTATAGTGTTAATTCGATTAACCGCGTTTACAGTACGTTTTAAATATCCGCAGCTCGTGTTTCGTCGACGGCCATCTTGAGACCCCGACTTCTATTTTTTTTTCCATCTACATGTAAACCCCCAGCGTCTATTTTAAATCGGTCGATAAATAAGGGCGGACATTTTGTTTTTTTTTCGGTTAAAAATTCGACGCATTTTCCGCAAAATTAAAGACGGAATTAAGCCACGCATTGAAGGGCATTTCAAGGTCCATTTAACGGCGCGTCAACAAAGGGCCATCGAACGGTCCCATTTATTACTTTTGGGTTCAATTTCAAAGGACTTAATGATGGGTTTAATTTCGTCGCTAGAGGGAGGGGGATAAGGATGAATGCGCCAGGTGGCGCTCACTCCATGATGCGCGTATTCACCGCTCATTAAACGCTCTTCGGAGACGCCCTATTGTCGATGGGCGCTCGAGCGTAGGGGGCGCCATTTTGAGCGAATGATCGTGTCGGGTGAACAAATTTGAAATGATGACCAGTAATGATGAAAATATCCGGATTTTGACATCATTATCCGGGGTGTCGTTGTGGATACCGTCATTAGTATCGACTTTACGGATTGTACGTATCATTAATCCTGTCATTAGTATCGGCGCGACCTAAGCAAAAATAGTGTCATTTTAAGTGATCGTGTAAGGTTGAAATGTAACGATGGCGAATGATGCCACATTTTTGGAGGTAATGTCATTATACATGATCATTATACATGATGGCATTATTAATTGAAAGTGTACCAAACTTTAAAAAAAAAATTAAATTTCGAAAAACGTTCGAGATTTTTGAACAATTTTCGAAATTCTGAAAAAAATTAAACTTTTGAAATGTTCGAAATGCTCTGAAAACAACTTGAAAATTGTTCGAAATTCGCTGAATTTATCTTTCGTAATTACGTTAATGGACTATAAAGGCGATATAATTATAAAACCTAAATTGACCATAACTATATTCAGAAAATTAACAGCTGTGTAAAACTATTGTAAAAATAAATAAATGTTCCAATGTTAGAAAAAAAAACGTACGGAATTTTACAGAATTTTTTTTTTAAAAAATCTTTCGAAATTTATGAAGATGTTTAAAATTTTGGAAAAAAAAAATTAAAAGTAGTTCGAAATTTGCTAAATTCATTACGTTTTTTTTCAAACTTAGGAACGCTTATTTATTAATTTGTTCACAAATTTTAAACAACTATAGCAGTAACGATTAATTTTCTGAACATATTTCTGGTCCAAATAAGGTTTTATACTTATATCGCCTTTACATTCCATTTTATAATTACGTGATGAATTCAGCAAATTTCGAACAATTTTCAAATTGTTTTCAAAGCATTTCGAACTTTTCTTCCCAACATTTCGAAAGTTTTTTTTTATAAATTTCAAAATTTTTTCAGAACTCTCGAAAGATTTTTAAAATTTGATTTTTTTTTTAAAGTTTCGTATGTTTGTACACGTTCAATTACTAATGCCATCATCTATAATGACATTACCTCCAAAAATGTGTTTTTCATTCGCCGTCGTTACATTTCAACCTTACAAGTACACAATCACTTAAAATGACAGTAATTATAAAAAACTATAATTCGAACCGTAAATACACATACCTATATGTATACACTCGGAGAAATTTCAGATCTTAGTTTCACCCAAAATCAATATTTACTAACTTCGTCATTTTTTCATTGAATTTTCAGTGCAACCTCAACACGCCATGTTGGGCAAGACGAGGCGCCCTCGCACGGCCTTCACCAGCCAACAACTTTTGGAATTAGAAAATCAATTTCGTCATAATAAATATTTATCCAGACCGAAGAGGTTCGAAGTGGCCACTTCGCTCATGCTGACGGAAACGCAGGTAATGACGTCATTTCCATCAATCTGCGAACCTTATATCCTAACTATACAGGGTGGGGCATATGTCTGGGCCTCTTAAATATCTACCCCCTCAGTCGCTAGGTAAAATGTGCTTACATCAGTGAATAGGATGTGATGGGAGGACTCCAGAAGCCATGTCAAACATTACAGTGCATGTCAATTTCATGGCACATGCGATTTTAAACACTTAACCGTAGGAGATACAGCAAATCCTAGAATCAGAAAGTTGGTCAGTGTTGCATAATTATTGCAATAATAATGCTTGTGACATTTATTATTGGTCGCATATCTGACAACGTACCTGGTTTTTGGCTGATGTGTGCATCCTTGCATAGCATCTATGCATGGCAGGAAAGCTCAATCATTCCTCATTAAATGATTAAGGAATGGTTACTAGTAAACATTAAATTACAATTGAGCTTTCTGGCCCTTTATAGATGCTATGCAAGGATGCACACATCAGCTAAAAACCAGGTACATTGTCAGAAATGCGAGCAATAATAAATGTCACAAGCATTATTGTTGCACTAATTATGCAACACTGACAAACTTTCTAATTCGAGGATTTGTTCTATCTCCTGCGGTTTAGCGTTTAAATTTGCATGCGCCATGAAATTGATTTGCACTGTAATGTTTGACATGGTTTCTGGAGTCCTCACAGCACATCCTATTCACTGATGTCAGCACATTTTACCTAGTGCCTGAGGTAATAAAAAGCCTCTTTTGGCTCACTTACCTTTACTGTAGAAGGTCGACCTTCCATATCCATCGAATCTGTTAAAGGCATTAGTAGTTGTTGATATGAAGACCACAGAAAATATTTGATAAAATGAATTATTTGATTGGAATGTTCCATGTAAACCAAACTGATGTTGGGCGCAACGTAAAACCCGAATTCAGTATAATGTGGCAAATGAGACACAAACATATACTCCTTATCCGCCAATATATGGAGGCACTGGTGCAAAAAACCCATTTTCTGAAGTAGAAAACATAACACTATGATGAATCACGGAGCAAGCTAATTGATAAATTTGAATGTCACTTTTTAAGAACCATTTATCGATAGCAACTATAATAATTTCAATAAAGATTTGATATGCAACACCTTCCAATCACCAAAAAAACGTTTGCGCTTCTTCAATGCAATACGTGCACATACCTGGCGCTTTTATATACGCTGCCAACATAAATGTTATTTTTTAAATGTCGCTTTTTTCAGCTCATGCGCTGTCACTTATTTGGTCATTTTCATAATGAAAACGTGATGGTGCATATGTGGAAAGCAGAACTTTTTAAGGCTGATGGTGTAGGGTTTTCCTAAGCCAATACACATAAGGAAAAGTTTTGGGGGGAGTCAATAGTGTTGTCATTTTCCTCTCCTTGTGTAGTCACAAATTGGGAGGTGCTGCATTGCTAGTAGAAATTTTGTTTTTAATTGTACATGTATATAATAATCCGTGGGTCTAGCGATTGATGCCACAAAGGTGTTGTTACGCTTTCCTGCAATTTCCCAAACCTCTGCCTACACCACTTCATTTTAAATTCCTCGTGCGCAGTTTGTAAAAGTTAAACTGTAAAAAATTTAAGTGCATGCGTAAAGTCAAATTGAGCATGGTTGAAGTTATTGTAAAATCATGTGAAACTACAAATTTTTTTCTGCATCAATGTAACAACATTGGTAAACTATTCTGTGACATTTATCCGAGGAGGGCAGTCTCTACATTGTATGGTCCTGGGATCCGAAGATATTCCAATATTTCACTTTTCAATTAGTTTTAGTTCTCTCCTCTCACCGAAGGTGCTAGCGTTTGTTTAGTGTTTTCCCACGATTACATCATGATGCGAGAACCTTCCAGAACATTCCTGTTGATTTATTCTGATAAGTAATTTCTCCATAGCAATTTCTCATTGTCTTTTGCCATCTGGGCTGATGCTAAGCTGCATGGCCCTGGCAACTCCAATGTCACCTGGGGGCAAGTCTCCTTGGACCAACTTGTGTTGATGACATTGTTTCCTTTGCCAAGTTCCTGACACAATCTTTGTTAGTATTGTGCAACGTCAACACTCGCACAAGTAATTCTGTTAGAGAGCTTTGTTAGAGAGCTTTGCTTCTTGGAATCTCTTTCATTGGATGAGGCCCTTAAGGAAGGAAAAAAATAAAGTAGCAAGAAATTTGATTTAAATGTACTTATATTCGTAAATGACCTCGTATTTGTATTCATAAATTACCTTACGTTCGTTATTGAACACTTGTTTGGATGATATTGGTGTGGTTTAGTTATAGATAACACTGTTGTTTTTTAACATCGAGATGGTTATGACTTTCTGGTGCTGTTCTTAGTATTATTCTTTTATGGATCGATGTTATCTTCATGTTAATACAGTTGAACTCAGATAAGTAAAACTTACTTATATTAAAACCCCTTATATTTGAAACAAGGTTTTTTTAATGTTGTGGTAGTTATGACCGTTCTTATTTGGATGAGTAAAGATACTGTTGTAATTTTGAGGTGTATCGGGGATGCAGATAACGATGACGACAAATTTCCCCGAAGGTGTAAACTACACAAACCACCTACCTTTGGTATGTTGATACCTCGTTGACCGGGTATGTGTGGTACCAATAGTGGCCAGGTCCGTTGGCTTTTCTACTTCTTCCTATATTCGATGACTTTGATGACTTCGATTTGGATTGATTGGAATGATTGCTCGCGACTCGCGATTATTTTTCCCGAATAATTGTTCAATCCCGTATTCAGCTTTTTGGCTGATCTCTCGGAATTGTTACCTGAATTTTATGATTTTACCTTTAAGGTTTAGAATTCCCCCAAATTTCTTTGGACTTTGTATTTAAACAAATTTTCAATTGTTTCCAACAAACTCCCAAGAAGAGCTGTTGAAGATTTTGAGCGATTTAGACACCACCCGTACGTGTCCTAGATATTTCCAAAATATTGTTTTCGGTTATCAATAAAATTTTCCTTTTCTATTCCTTTAGGAAATCCCTTTAGGATCTCAAATGAGTTTTTCTGTATTTCTTGCTTGTTTATAAAATTTGCAAATTTATTGCAATTCTTTAAATATTTGTGCTTGTATTCACGTTCTTTGTTTCTCGCCTCGCAATATCGTTTACGCACTTGCTTCGCAAAACCAGCCAGCCGACAACTTTGTATACCATGGACAATATATTTAATTCTTTCCACAATTATTTTAAATGGGAATTGTGTACATAAATTCCCCTATGGTAATATGCGCAATTTTTGGCGCAAATGCAGCGCCCGAATTGTTTGCAATTTGGCCAAACAGGCCGTACAATGATTTTCCAAATCACTTTTTAACACTAGACAATGCAATGTTGATCAAAAACAATCATGCACAATTAAAACACTTTTATAATGACAATATGCAATGACGTAGCTCCAATTCAATTCAACTCAACAACCTACTATCGATTCGGATTTTTGACAGAACGGCAGCCGGACCCCCGCCGTGAGAACGGACATTAGTGCGTGGGGTGGCTTTTTTGCCGGGGGTCCCAAAAATATTAAATTTCAGTAATTTTTCTTAATTTTCTGAAATTTCCATATATTTTTATAATTTTGATATTTTGAATTTTAATTGATTGTTTTGCTTAATTTTTTTCCGCTATTCATTCGCCTTTTCTGCGCCGCGCCACCTTTTTAGTTAGCTTGTTTCGGCCGTTATTTAAATTCGAATTTTGGTTTTTTAAATTTTTCGTTTTTCTTTCAGATCTTATTTATTTCTTTTCGTTGTTTGTTTTCTTCATTATTAATTGTTGTTCTTTTATAGAGTTACGTTTGTGGCTTTTTCCGCCTTTTTCGTTTTTATTATATTTTTAATTTTACTATTTTTATTTTGTTTTTTACATTTTTTATTTTCAGTCCAGCCAGATGACAAATACATTTATGATAATGACAAAGTAAGAAAATGTATCAAATATAAATAATTTTTTGTTTAATTATTGGGTAGATTTCTATCAACTTTACATCAAAAACTGTTTAGACGAAGTTAGGACCATAGAAAAGAGAATTTGAAGCATCGTGATAAGGCATGCCTCACGATGGATTTCTGACACGCGACATTAATGAATTTCAGAAATATATTAAACTTTTCAATTCTTCTCATTCAATTTTAATTTTCTGTACACAATTTTAAACTTTGCATTATTCTATCAACGTATTTTCAACATTATCAAAGTTCTAGGAATCCCCAATTGTTTCTTATTTCCTTAAAATAGCAGAACTATGTTTAAAAAAAATACCAAATCTACATTTTTCAAGTAGTCGATAATGCGTAAATTCAATATTGCGAACAGTGTCGTGAAAAGTAGCAAGTTCATCAGAACTGCGGTTGACACTTAAAAGACTGGCAAGTACAGGTAAAACCGGATAATGGAAAACCGCGTAAGTGAGAAAACAGTTAAGTGGAAATATGTTCACGCCCTGAAATGTTTCCCTATATCTGACATGAAACATACTTACTATAAAAATAATTAACACTTTGCATTCCTTAGCCTATCATATTTACTTATCATTTTGTACATGATTTTTCACGAACTAACAAAACTTCTAAAAACCTCAATCGTTTCACATTTGTGCAAAACCTTGTCTTTGAAGTTTTCCCAGAAAGTATGCAAACTTCATAAATTCAACATATTCCTTTAGAAAGTAACGTATGTTTTAAAATATATCTATTACAATTTCATTCTTTTCCGTTTAATACAATATTTAGGTGCACATGTACATGTCGTGCAATTTTAACCCCAATCGCAGTTGGACTAAAAGTCGAAATGTTTGATGAAGTTAAGATTGTTCTGGATTTAAAGGACTACAAATAATGAGAAGTCATGATACAAAATGATAAACTATTTGTTTTCATTGTAATGGGTTTATCTAATCTAGAAATAACATAATAATGGCGCCTAGATCAATAGGAATTACTTACTAATAAAAATAATGCTGACAACTTATGATAAAAATACCACTAAATCTTTGTAAGTGTTGTTTTGTCCTACTTTTATTAAATGTTCAGAATTAAGCATCAAACACCAACTAAACACTAAGTGCAAATATACAATATTTATAATTTCTGCATTATCAATGAATTTTAAACTTATCAGAATAGAGATTATGGAAAATAACTTAATATCTATCCCAATTTCTTTGAAATTATTAAGACTTAGTTTGTTGCTTTAATTGGTATTTGAAATGAACATAAAAGTTTCGAAACTAAAATTTATGCAGATACTCGACGTTTCACTTTTAATAAAAAGAGAGTTTAATACTAAATATTTTACATACAATAAAATATTCACAATGCTCATAATAGCAGGCTAAGGAAACAAATGTTTCTATCTGTACCAAAAATATTTATTATCTATTAAAAAATAGATACTGTAGAACGAATATGCAAAGCTCGTGTTTAATGCTGTAGGCTAATTATACATTGTAAAGTGCGTGATTTTTGACATCTCACTTGATATTTATGCTACTAAAATAGCATTTAAAAGTTAATCATTAGATCCTGTTATTAACTGCATCATAAAAAGAACGTTGATATTTTATCTTTTTCTTTTATTCAAGGTCGCTTTAAACACAATACCGTTATAACAAATTTATTCATACAAACTTCATCTTAGATAACATTATATTTAAAAATACATTTAGTAGTTGCGTCAAATCAAATTTTTATAATTTTGACAAGATTCAGTAAAATTTGTAATAAAAACAGTCATTGTTTTGAGACGAACCTGCGATA
>JAQGAO010006845.1:0-11865 GCA_034697705.1 Ommatoiulus sabulosus | reverse complement strand
ATGTGCAATATATGGAATATATATGGAATTGGGCCAATTTCAGTATATGTTCCATATATAACAAACATATTTTGAAATTATATTTTCCAGATATATTTTTCTATATGGGTCTGCCTATTTCCATTTGTGTAAAATTCAATTTAATTACCTCGGTTCTTTGTTTTGTCCTTTTTTGTGTTCTTACTTCCTGCTTCAATTGATTCATTATTTTGCGCTTTTCTTGCCGTATCAATATGGCGCTGGAAATAAAAAAATTATAAATGTAGTTTTTCAAAGCCATCTGCTTCTAAATCGTCTGATATTTAATATTGAAATTAAGGAAATAATAACGATCGGAAATACTACACAAATTGTAAAAACACAAATTCAGAAGAAGCAGAATTGATATTTTATCGAAATATTTCAGAACGATCATTTATTTCGATGACTCTGCTTGGTGACATTATAAGTTCAGGATGAAACCAGACTTACTGAGGATTTACTCCAATTAACTGATAAAGTTTGTCCCGAAAATATTCCCGGTTAGCATAATAGAGCGATGACGAAAATCTGAAGAATTTAATTCCTTGTTCCTCCTTTGCCTAAATTCGTAAAAATAAAATGAGCACGAGATTACACGATGTGAGACACTCTGTAGCCTTTCCGGAATGCATCATTGTTTTACTTGGTAGAAATTCAATGAAATATGAAGAAAAAGTTCCAAAAATTATCTAAATAATCATGTAGAAATTATTAGATAAAATTACCATAAATAAGTTTAAATCAGTGTTTCCCAACCATTTTACCCCTACGGACCGACAAAAATTGGAAAAATATTTCGCTAACTGGTAATAAATAAGAAAAATTATTTCGCAGACCGCTAAGGTAGAAATGCAAACCATTATCAGGGTTCCTCAAAAAATTTCATTTTCAACTTCCCCGACTTTTCTAGGTTTTTAAACAAATTTCTCTGACCGAGACAATGTCAAAATCGACATATGCTAATGCTATCCACGATTTTGCAAAATCGACACAGAAAAATATTCAATATTTTGCCCATTTTACTAATGATAACTTGGAAAAAATTTCAAAATTAGAATAAGAAAATTACGCAAATTGTACAAATTTGTCGTCGGAAAATATTGAAAGTTTTGAAAATTTGTCCTCGGAAAAGATTGAAAGTTATAGTTTTAAAAAAATTATTTGTGCTTGGAAAAGATTAAAAATCTTGCAAATTTGTCCCCGCAAACTGTTAAAAAATTGGCAAATATTAATTGGGAAAATTTTAAAAAAGTTTCAAATAGGCCCTGAGCTAACCTCGTACAGAAGCATTATTTTTGGATTGTGACAACATTAATACGTAACTGAATTTTACTGACAATTTCACAGTAAATCATTCTTCGTATCTGAGTGGTCAGATGGCTGCAGAGTCTTACATTTCAACAACTTCTATACGAAGTCTCGTGCAATGCATGCTACTAATTCAATTATGGAAATCTTTCCACTTACCGTCTTATACTTCGAGATATCAAGATAGACATCGGTTCCTGGAACCTGTCCCAAAAGACACGCATAGGGTCTAGATAAATCAACCATATATCGTTGTAATCATTTCAGTTATTTCCGGTTAAATATGCATTAGCGGATCATTTTTAAAATTGGTGAGTATTACTTCATCCCATAAATAATAATAGCAAAAGACTACATCTTGGATCAGTTATGGCACGCATCCCCTTAACAGCAGTACTTCCGAGTACGTATGGTTTGCCTTTTTCAGGGGCAGCATGTTCAATTTAATGAATGCTGAATTTTTTAGATATGCACATTTTTAAAACAATAAGATGTTTCAAGTAAAATTTAAATGACTCTAGAGCAATACTGTAGTCTTGATCGATTAGATCAATTAGTCAACGTTTTAGAGCAACTTGATTTCACCTTTGATCATGAACTCCCTGACTTCGTACACCATAAAATAACAGAACCAAATAAGCAGTAAAGATTTGCATATTCTAAAACCACACTAACATTTTCTGCTAGAACTCTACTGATGAATTTTAACGAATTATATAATTTGCATTGTTTGTAAACTGGCTTACCTCTGTGACCTAATAACCACCGCCAGCATGGAAGCTGCTAGACCAATTGCCAAGCCAATATCTACGTCAGTCAGGACAACTCCACAAAATGTGATAATCCACACCAGCTAAAATTACGTGAAATTATTTTTAAAACACAAAGAATATCGACCAAATATTAACAATAATTAACAATATTACTTTTACAGGAGTGTATGGCTTTTCATGATGAAATTAACTTAAGCTTTCAAATATAGTCTTAATTTTATACTAACTTAAGATGAACTTTTGCATAAAGTTTGAATATATTTAAGTAAATTGCAATAATCACTGTTTTTTCAATACTATATGATAAATCGAAATGTGTATTCTCCAGCGTACTTACCGCTTCCAATTTGGAAACTTTCCAAATTTCAACCAAGTCATTAAATTGCTTGAACATTCCTTTCAAAGCAACAACAATTATTGAAGAGAGGATGCACTGGAATAAAAGACGTATTTCTCAACATCTCAGATCTTGGCATGAAATATATTTCAAATATACTGAAAATGCGCTGCTTACGTTTGGAAGGTGCTCAAATAATGGACCAACAACCAAAATTATCACCAATAAAAATGTACATGACACCAGCCCAGCAATCTTTAAAAAACCAAATAGGAAATGGAAGAAGGTATAAAATTCTAATGATAAAACTCAAAAGTTATGGATATGACCAAATTCTTGCAAAAAATGATTACATTGTATTTTGTGTTTTGCGAATATATATATTATATACCTGTGTTTTTCCACCTGTTCCTTCTTGAATAAGACTTCTAGACAACGAAGCCGAGCAAGGAAAACAAGAAAAAAATGAAGAAATCACATTTCCTGTACCAAGGGCCAGCAATTCCTGAAAGATGCAGGAATACAAATCAAATAACACGCATTAATAAACATTCTACAATTTTTTGTTAATTTTGAGACAGCTACCTGATTTGGGTCTATGTCATACTTGTGTTTTTTTGCAAATAACTTAGCCATTGACATGCCTATTGTAAATCCTACAACAGCAATGGCAAAGCTGTCTGCTAAAACCCCAGGAATTAATTCAAATCGAGGTGCGATGGGATTAGGCAGCCTAGAAATAAATAAACAAAAAATATTGCAAAGGGTACATGTTAACTACGGGACAAAAAAATAATCGTACGAATTTTACAGGATTACCCAGTTGGAATAAATCCGATAATGTTCACAACGTATTTTGCGTTGAATTCAATGAAATATGAAGAAAGAGTTCCAAAAATTATCTAAATAATCATGTAGAAATTATTAGATAAAATTACCGAAAATCAGTTTAAATCAATGTTTCCCAACCATTTTACCCCTACGGACCGACAAAAATTGGAAAAATATTTCGCTAACTGGTAAAAATAAGAAAAATTATTTCGCAGACCTCTAAGGCAGAAATGCAAACCATAATCAGGGTTCCCCCAAAAATTTCATATTCAAGTTCCCTGATTTTTCTAGCGTTTTAAACAAATTTCTCTAACAGAGACAATGTAAAAATCGACATTTTCCAATGTTATCCACGATTTTGCAAAATCGACAGAGAAAATATTCAACATTTTGCCCATTTTACTAATGATAACTAGGAAAATTTTTTCAAAATTTGTCATCGGAAAATATGGAAAGTTTTGAAAATTTGTCCTTGGAAAAGATTGAAAGTTATGCAAATCTGCCTCGAAAATAGTTTTAAAAAAATTATTTGTGCTTGGAAAAGGTTGAAAATCTTGCAAATTTGTACTCGGAAAACGTGAAAAGTTTGCAAATTTATATTCGGAAAGCGTGGAAAATTTTGCAAATTTGTCCTCAGAAACTGTTAAGAATTTGGCAAAAATTTCAAAATCTAATAATGTAAAATGAAAACCATATAGTTATTCAAAATAATCAGAAACCGAGGGGAAGTCCGAGCTTTTTCGCGGACAGGCGGTTGAGAAACAATGGTTTAAATCATAACAAGTTAACGGTCAGTTATTATTAATTTGATAATCTCACCACAAGCAGCTCTATAGGAAGAAATACTTTGCATTTTGCCTTTAAACGAGGATTTATAAATTCATTTACGAGGACTAAAGTAATAATCGTAACAAAAGAAACGATCATCGAGGCATAGTTCGCTGTTGGAATGACAGAAAAAATCTCTTTGTATGTCTGTTCAGAAGAAAACAAATTTGAAAATATACTATTAGTGCAATATCCTTATAGGAATACAATCAAAATCAAAATGAAATAAGATCGAAGATTCTCAAAACAGAGAAATTGAAAAAAAATGTCAGACTATAATATTTTTAACTTACATATACTATCTTAAAAAGCCCATTGTGAGCAGGAATTGAGAAACCAAACAAGTTTTTAACTTGACTAGTGAACACGTGGGTGGCAGCACCGGTGGTAAAACCACTGATTAGGGTATCTGATAAATACACTGAGAGTGATCCTAAATGCAAAACTCCCATTAGTAGCTGAAAAAATATAAGCAACTTTGTAACAGAGAAGTTCCAATTTTTCAGAAGCATGGTACAAGGAATTCCAAACTGTTGAATTTTGAGAATTCTTAACCTGTAACGCTCCCACAGTAAACCCCACAACAACAGCAACCTCAAGTGCTGAGTAAGATCCTAAGGTTGTCGTCTCGTTGAGATTGTTTTCCACATATAAGGTTTGATTGGAAGTCATGGTGAGCTCTAACGCCATGGAAGAAGCAGATTCTGGAGCTGATGCAAACTTGTCTACTGACTTACTAAGCATCAGACATAAGACCGCAAATGTTCCTGGAAATAGGCGTAAATGGATTTATCAAAATTCATAACCTTAACTTCACTTGCATGGCATCATCTTTATTAATATGAATATTCAAGATGGTAGCGTTCAGACGTTACCATCTTGTGTAAATTCTGTGAAATTTCTGAGTAACTGTGAAATTCGACATATTGTACAGCATACATATTCATATATTTATGGTAATAATTTACAACTTCTATAACATTGATAATATTGACAATTAGATCTCACGACGACAAAATTAAGAAAATGATATTGTTATAAGTTCTAATTTGATTTATTTTAAAAACTTTGGTGAAATTTCTGTGTAAAACTGTGAAGTTCGATATATTAATTGTACAGCATACAGTATATGTAAGTATATTTATGATAGTTATTTACAACTTCCACAAGATTAATAACATCTTTGTGAGATCCAATTGTCTAATTGGATCTCATAAAGACAAAATTAATATAATGATATTGGTATGAATTCCAATTTGATTTATTTTAAAAAGTTTGGTAAAAGTTTCTGTGTAAAACTGAAAAATCTGACATATTGTACAGTATACATGCAAATACATGTATATTTATGATAATATTTTTAGCTTCTACAAGATTGATAATATTGACAATTAGACCTCACGACGAAAAAATTAAGGAAATGATATTGGTATAAATTCTATTTGGTGAAGTTCTGTGAAAAATTCTGTGAAATTTCTGTGTAAAACTGTGAAATTCAACATATTGAGCAGAATACATGTGAATTTAAATATATTTATGATAATAATTTATAACTACTATAAGATTGATAATATAGACAATTAGATCTCACGAAGACAAAATTAAGAAAATGATATTGGTATAAATTCCAATTTAATGTATTTTAAAAAATTTGGTTTTTCCAATTTCTTTAAGAATCTACATCTAAATAATGATGGAAGTAAAACATAATTCAGCGTTGACATCTTTTTTCGGTTCATCTAGTTTATGAATCATTTAAAGGACTTTACAAAACTTTCATAAATATTCATTGTTTCAATGCAGTCTTAATTTTCAATATTTTGAAAGGCTATAAAAGTAGTTTTCTGATATGCAATCTTTTGTCGATACATTTCGATGTTGTTTTTCCACACAGCTGTCGTTTCACTTTACCTTAATTTATAAAACAAAAAATTTTAATTTCCTACCAATGGAGATATGTCTGGAAGTTCCCATAAAGACGTATACGATGACAGGGAATAATGATACGTATAATCCGATCACAGGAGAAACATTGGCTAACATGGCATATGCCATTCCTGGAAACCAATCACGAATCAAAAAGAATGTTTCAGGACAAGAAAAACGTTGTCATTGTCGATATTCATCAGGAACATGTTTACCTTGTGGAATGTGCATGACACCAACGGTGATTCCAGCAATTATATCACAGAGTAAATTCTGCCTGATGCTATAATACTGGATCCAGTCAAGTATTGGAAGACGATGCTTGATAAATCTCCACCAAAAATGGGACGACAAAGTGCGAGAACAGTTGCATTTTGCTCTGCCAGCATCTGCCACTTTCTTAAGAACACCTGTGAGGATGACGGCACCATAACTGTCATCAGCACATCACTAAAGTACAGTAAAACCTGGAAAAGTGACCACCTTTGAATGGTGACCACCTGTTTATGTTGACCACTTTTTAGTGTTTTGTTTTTTCTAGTACACATTTCTTTCATAAAATTATGTTGTATAGTGACCACCTGTCTATTGTATACAGTGACCAGTATACATTGCCAATGTACCTCATAAAGTAACCAGATAACAGATGAGTAGCCTTACATCCTGCTTCAACCCCAGTGGTTTTCAAATAATTCAGCCAATCATGTTATTCAGATCGAAATAAATCACTGAAAACATGATCATAACAAGCAAAAAGCACAAGGAAAACTTGATAATTTTTTCTTTAAAAAACAAACAAATGTGTAATAAGGCAATAAATTGTGTGTAATGTACATGGACATGATGATTCTGTACTGTTTTGGTTTTTTGGTTTTTTCGCGCTGCTTGGGCAGACAATTAGCACTTGCGTGTTCGACTGGCAAAACGTGGTGATGCCCCGGTGACGTCATGAGCTTGCGCCGCGCAATAATATGATACGTGATTAGGTTGCACCCGGTGGTGTGCCCAGTCGAATCCGCCATAATCCGCCATGTTGGGTGCACCGCCTACACCCGCTCTCTCAACGGTGTAGGCGGTGTACACCCGGTGCACGGGGTGTAACCAGTCGAACACGAAACGTAGGGTGCACCCACTTCACTGAAGTATGCACCATTGCCCAGCCGAATGGAATGGGTGCCGAAACGTACATGTGGTGTACACCGGTGCACACCGGTCAGTGTGCCCAGTCGAATCCGCCATTTGATGCATTTGCATTGCATTTGATTGTTTACCTTATAAAATATATTTTCTTTAAAACATTACACAAAATGTATCAATAAACCTAAATTTAAATTCATCTTAGTAAATAACTTTGTAAATATATTTTGCATTAGCCATATGCAAAATATTTTCATTAGATGTGAGAAACATTGTAGTGCAACTATATTTTGGATATTTTAATACATGTACATTGCAAATGTGCATGACATTATTGTTCAAGTCATGTTTTGTCTGACTTCTGAGCAACTTTCTTATTCGAAGTTTTGCTCTATCTCCTACGGTTTAGATATTAAACTCGCATGCATCATGAAAATGACGTGCTGCGTGAGTTTTGCAAGGCAGAAAAGCTGTCACCAAGTCGTAAGGGGCATTTAAGTCATGTCATGTTATCTGAAATAGGATCACAAGAAGCACAACCAGATCAGGGCACCTTCATTTAATGTTTTTTGACGCCCAATTACATTCATTGATGTACACTAGTACCAATTCAGGTGCTATTGAGCTTTCCTGCCTTGCCCGGTTGCTATGCAAGGATGCACACATCAGTGAAACTAAAAATTATTTTTTTCAATGGGAGCTATAATCAATGTAACAAATACTGCCACCACACTAATTATGCAATGCTGAGCAACTTTCTAATTCGAAGTTTTGCTCTATCTCCTACGGTTTAGATATTAAACTCCCATGTGCCATGAAAATGACGTGCTGCGTGAGTTTTGACAAGGTTTTTGGAATCCTGGCATCACGTTCTATTCATTTATTCTTGGCACATTTTACCTAACACCAGTGTTTTGAAAGAGATTTGGAAGGCCCAGACATCTGGTTCACCCTGTATTTCCCATATCAGAAATATGATCTAAACCCGTATCTTACCTATAAAATCCGCAAACAAACAAAGAAACAAAAAATGTATCTTAGGGTACTTTCATTTAGATGTGGGAATTAAGTCATACATGTATTTTGTCTGACTTCTAATAAAACAAACTATAGTTTAAACGAACAAAATTTTTGACGTCCTTGGAGTTAGGCATTGAGATTAGTTACTGCAAAATATATTTGTTTTAAAACGTTACATGTTTTTAAAAAATATACATTTAAGTAAAAACTTTGTAAGTATACTTCGCATATCAGAAATATGTTCTAAATGTATCTCATGTATTAAATCCACAAACAAACAAAGAAACAAAAAAAATTATCTCAAGGTATTTTCGTTTAGATGCATTTGGGAGAGACTGTAATGTAAATACGTTTTGCATTTTTTAGTACATGTACTTAGCTCTTGTTGTCCAAGTCATATTTTGTATGACTTCCGATAAAACAAAGCACAGTTCAAACGAACAACAATTTTGACGTCGCTTGGAGCTCGTTAAAACGAACTTCCATGTGCACTGTAATATCTTGACATACCCTGTACCGTTCAAACATTGCACATGTGTAGAAATGGGTTCAGCAAACGAAATTTGATCGCCTTTAATATTCACATATATTACGGTTTCTTCTCTCCTTATACTTCCGTACTTAGAAGAAAGTGTTTTAGAAAAATAGGGTGGAAATATCCGAAATCGGATTTGGTTTGCGTTTTTTTTTTTTTTTTTTTTTTTTTTCTTATTTCTCCTTCTCCCCAACTGTATATTCATTTTGCGCTCAATGTAAATATAATTTTTTAAGCTTCCGTTTTTATGCGTTGATCGATACGGAGCATTTTCTTATCACGAATTTGAATAAGATCTTTCGCTCTCTGCTGCAACCCATTTCATTCCTTCATCGACTCTTATCCTCGCAGTTGGCAGCCCCATTTCTATAATCGACGTTATTATTTTAGTGTTATTACGCAAGGTGGGAGGTCAGGCGCTAATCGAGTTGTACGTTTTCGCAGCAAAATCTCGACGAGCCCAATTAAAAAAAAAATCTACTAATAATGGCGACGGCGTTAATAAATTGCCCTTCTGGTTTTAATCGGCAATCCCAAACTTCTGGAGTCGCGCGGGGAATTGACGAGAGATGCCATGACTTTTTTGTTAGTATTATTCTAAGGAATTTGATGAATTGGATGGGGAAGTTTGTGATTAAAACGTACGAGCGTACTTGAAATTTCGTTTGGGAATCTTGGCTGAGTATCTTGCACTGTTTAACAGAATAAACATGATACAGTAAAACCTGTTAAGAGTGACCACCAAAAAAACATGCTATGTTGGTCACTGTACACAGGTGGACACTATACACAGAATGCGTGAGTTGCATTAAAATAATGAACTGTACACTGTACTTATACATGTAGACTGTAATAAATGTAGTAGAAAACCAGAAAACCAAAAAAGTACAGAATCATCATGTCCATGGGCTAAAGAAAGATGTAATGTGATTTATCTGTTATCTGGTCACTTTATAAGGTACATTAACAATTAATGTAAAAATTGCAAAAATAACAACACACACTGGTCACTGTACACAATAGACAGGTGGTCACTGGTCACTATACAGAGCACTTTTATGCAGGAAATGTACACTAGAAAAAACAATTCACTAAAAAGTGGGCAACATAAACAGGTGGTCGGTCACCATTCAAAGGTGGTCACTTTTCCAGGTTTTACTGTATTAACAAAACAGTTCGTTGATTTTCAAGATAAAAGACGCTTTGAAATGTGTTTAGCTTTCAAGTAATGTGATCTAAAATATGCTACCTGAAGCCCATGTTTGGCAACATTGAAATGAAATGTGTCATAATAATGCATTTGACAAAACAAATGCATGCATCTACGTTGTTTTTAAAATGAATTTTAAATGAATTTTCGAAATGATTTTTAAATTCATTTTCGAAATGATTTTTAAATTCATTTTCGAAGTGAATGTATTTTGAAATAAATTTAGAAATGTATTTTGAAATGCATAAATTTAAAATGCATTTTCAGAATTCATAAATTTGAAATGCAATTAAATGTTAGAAATTATACATTTTTTGAAATACATTTATGAACTGCATTTATTTTAAATGTGGGTATCATTTACATGTACATGTTATTCAACTATATGTTCCAAATAAATTTATTAACACATTTTTTTTGTACAGAAACACTTTGAAACACACTATTTTCAAGTGTTATGTATGTTTTAAAAATCAGTAGCAAATTGTGATTGTTAAGTTTGTGTCAACCTTGCGTTGTAATATTATAATTTCGGCATTATCTACTACGCTTGCATATTATGTTTAAAAACAATCATATTCGCAATTTATCACAAGCAAGCTGTCTTCTATGTATAATTTTCTTGAAAATCTATTTGAAAATTTTCTGAACTTTTTCATCTATACGTTGTTTATTATATTGTATTTCTAAAAACTTCATCAAACGTTGTGTTACAAATTTTGCTTTTTGTGTTATAATTTCAATAAAGTGGCTTACCGTGCTTTAGGCACTTTACATGTAAATACCGTAAGCAGTCTTTATTGACATTTGTGCTATTTGGTGCTACCAGCTATACATCAGTCAAACATTCTGTTTACATTAATGAAATCGCGTCAGATACAAACTGTTGCATAATGTAAATTAGTATAATGTATTAATTCCATTTTCAGATATTGTACAAACAAGGTACAGCCTAGTATTTCATAATTAACATCATATGGTGTATTGGTTTAAACTCTATGAACTAAATATCTATCCTTTTAATTTATATTTATAAATAAAATGATAGTCGACTGAAGTTTAGCCAAATAATCATTTGGTCGCAATAATAATTTATTCTACGTTAAAGCAGTCAGTAGTGTTGTTGAAAACTGTTTAGATACATGGTATATGTATTGAATTCCTAGAAAACCGTTTTTTAAAATAAATTGATTTTCTGTTTAATTTAAAATAAGCGCTCGGAATTTTTTAAAATGATTAATTCTAAATTAATACATGTAGTTTTTTTTATCTATTGAATAAAATGATCTTTTATCTTAAGCAGTTTACTTCCGCTTCAGAAATGACCCAACTCAAAAATCTCTACTTTCTGGTTGAAGACAGTAAACAGTAAATCAAAAAAGAGCTCTTATGTTCAATAAAACGACACATCGCAGCTTACCATAGTTTCGGACAAATGAAAGTATTGTCACTTTATTGTCACGATAAATGCTTTTTAAGAAGCGTTTGAGCTCCGTCTGGACTACAATAATTTGTTTGGTTGTTTTCAGGCATGTTATCCTCATAATTTCATTTAATTAATAAAATGAATTAATCACCTTTTCTTTTTATTATTTATCTAGTGCCACCCGACATTTTAGACAACGAAAGTTCCCCTTCAACCGTGAAAGTGAGGGAAGGATCTGACGTCAGTCTCACCTGTAAGGCTTCCGGTTTCCCCGAGCCCTCCATGATGTGGCGAAGGGAGGACAACGAGCCTCTTTTACTGACAAAACGCCAAGGTAAAGTAACTTTAGTTGTTGTAAATGAGTAACCACACCTAAATAAAAATACCTTGAGATTCATTTAAAATTACATATCTCTAAAATGAAAGAGTGACCACCAAAAAAAATGCTATGTTGGTCACTGCACACAGGTGGTCACTATACAAAGAATGCGTGAATTACATTAAAATAATGAA
>JAQGAO010006844.1:0-11866 GCA_034697705.1 Ommatoiulus sabulosus | reverse complement strand
AGGATGTAAACCATAATGAGCTGATAGCAAATCAACTGACAGTGGAGTATCAATTACTGAAGTTGATGAAACAAAAGGAAAGATTGCAAGGTATGTTATTTTAAAATACATTCTGTAACTTTCGTTTTTCAGTTGTTGTTTTTCAATGTTTTTATTGGTTTTTGAACTTTAAATTTTAATTATTTATATTTTTAGAATTTGCTTTGATGGAAAGGCATCAGTTTCCACCACCAAGTCAAAATCACCCCCTGCAGGATTCTGTTCTACCTTTTGATGAATATGAGGAAGAAGACATCTATGTATGTGATCCTGACACAATTCCAGGCAGTCCAACAGACCAGCAGAGTTTGATTGATTTGATTTTTCATTGAGGATTAAAGTGTATAATTGCAAAATAAAATTGTTTTTTTCATTTTAATTTTTTATTGTTCTTGTTGTATGATGATTAGTTTCTAAAATAAATTTTTCAGATTAACCTGAGCATCTACGTGTATATTCTTGTAACATTACTTAATTATGATGTGATAAGGTACGTAGGTTGTTTCCTAAATAAGAAAATAAAGGGAAAGACGAAATTTCTAAAAATGATTATTTTTGGTAGCACTATAAAATAGTCCAGTCAGTGGCACCCCCTTCTTTAAAACTGACTGTCCTATGGTGCCCTCTTCATTTTCACAATTAAGCATGTGGTAAGGTATCACTTACCAACTGGTTGGGGGAATATATTATTAGGGGGCATTTTAAATGGTTAAGGAGAGGAGAGTTTGCCTAACAGTATCACGTTTCCTTAGCTTTCCCTTAGAACATTTCCTGCCTTAGTTAACTAGTTTCATGTTGGTTGTTTATTCATATTTCAATTATTTCTAATTTGGCTTAGGGGTAATTGCTATTAAAACATAATTAAAAATTTAAATTTGATCCAATAGCAAAACTACACATAGAATTAGACCACACCCCTTGCAGGTGATTGGCTATTTCATGTGCTACGTTTACTTATTAGCTTCATTTGAAAATTTGTTAAATCTAAAATGGCAGGAAACAAATTTAATCTTTAAAGTTTTAAACATAAAAAACTAGTCAATAAGATGCCTCCCTCAGGAATATGCCCCTCTCCTTGCTGGGGGGGGTTGTAACCCTCCTCCTTATTTAAGCATAACTTATCTCAAGTGATCACATAATCCATTCAGGTCGTGCATCATCTTTATTAGTCTGAACCCGGATGGGCTAATCCTTGCAACTCGGATGGACTAATCTCCTAGTTCAGTCCCTGGTCCATGGGAACGGAAAAGGAATTTCAGTATGTTTTCTATAATGGAAATTTTTTCGCAACAGGTGCTCTGGTTCGGAGAGAGATCCAACAAAACTGTTGGACCCTTCTCCGAATAATACGCTGTGCAAGAGGCATTTCTCTGCCTCGCCCCAGCAGCGGACGAACACCAAACGGCACCTGAACCGAAGCATCAGCGGTAGCCGGACGTGTTTCCAAACCTGCGATTCTATCCTTGAGACGACCCATCACCGCAGTTTGGAGACGGACAAGACCACGCATGTTGTTCAATTGTTCAGTGAGCGCCTCAGTCTTGGCCTGCTCACGAAGAGCCTGGCGGAGATTACGTAGTTGGCTTCGATACCGCCTTGCTTGACGGTACTGATAGCTGGAGGCTTGATGCCAGTACAAGGCATCAAAAGATGATGGTCATCAAATGGTGAGAATTTCCTGGTATCCGTGTAGTCAAAGTGGTAATGGAACACTTGGATCTTTAACTAATAAAAAGGATGAAGAAACAAGAGGAGGACCCCAAGGGGGAGAAAAATCCTGTTACAACCGTAATACAAAAAAAATCATCAGGATACAGACGAACACCAGGTGGATTTTGTGGCAGTGAGGTGAGGGAGGTGCGAGGCCAGTTGCGAAGCTTGGCTTACCCTGGAGCTTGATGTGCAGGAATTCCAGTAGAAAACAAATGGTGAAGAGATATTGAGATAAAATAAACTATTTTTTTTGCAGGAAAAATCCTTTGTGCGTCCCCCCACGTGGGCGCTCAATGGCCTGTGCTGCCCCCTGCGCCCTTAAGCCCCACTTCCAACCAAATAACCTTTGTGCGTCTTTACAATGTATAAAATTGTTTGACTAGTGTTGAAGCGTCGGCACTGGGAGTACTGACCATTTGGAAAGGGGTCTGACAGTTTTGTCAGATCTCTCCCCCAATGAATCCACGTTCTAGGCATAAAGATGTCAACAGTGAGAAAATAAAGAAATTGCTGAAAAGCAATGCACGGGATTCCTGGTCCGTTCTCACGGCCCAGGGAGTAACCTCAGGGTTGAATTTGGGGTCCGATGGCTAAAATCATCTGGACCGCCCGAGTCGATGCTGAAAATAAAACTATATCCTTAACTAAAAGAGCGACCTGTTGAATGATGTATCCTGTAAAAAGGAGGGTTGGAAACCCCCCCCCTCAATTTAATCTGGAAAGGGAATAAATTTCATCAAGGAAGAGACAATGTTAAAAACAGGAGAATATTTAATGGACAAGGAAGATCATCCTAAATATGAGATGACACGACTATCATGTGGCAAACACTCAAAAGGTAAAAGAAAATGCTCAAGCATTGACAAGTTAAAAAAGAAATGAAAAGAAAGCATGCGACAATGCGAGCGTAACTGAAAGAAAATCAACAAACTTAATTGTTGAGAGCGCCGAAGAAAAGCCCGACAACGGCCCATGGGCTTCTGCATGGTAGAGGGCGCTGAAACTGATTCCACTGGCTCAGTGGAGCCATCATGCGGCGGAGTAACCACTGGAGGAGTGCGAAGAATAGGAGGTGTAACGGATGCTCCGGCTGAATCAAGACGACGATACATGCCCTTGGTTGCCACCTCTAATGCTTTATTGTGAGCTCGGATCGCTTCGTTAGTAGCCAGTAGTTCTTGGTTGCTGGACTGAAGTCGGAGTATCTCGACTTCCTTTTTCGCGAAGCTTATCGCGAGCCCTGGGTTTTTAATTTTGGAAAAAAAAATTTTTAGGGATTCGTTCTTAGCAAGTTAAAAGATAGCACCATGCAAAATTTCATGAAAATCAGCAAAATATTAAAGAAATTACAGACTGATCAAAATTTTGATCGCCAGGGCTTCGTGGTAACATTACACTGGAACATAACACATTGAAAATTTCTTGTTTTGAACAGTCAAAAATGTTTTTTTTAAAAAATTCGTTTAATATACATTAACTGCACGTCTATGTGGACCCACACACCCTATTTCACATGGTAGTTGGGAAAGCAGTTTTGTTTTACTAAGCAACATAGTGTTTTATCGCACTTGGCACAGTACATCTGTGTGCGTGATTCGCATCCAGGCATCTGACAGCGCCTAACACCTGTGGTATACCACTTGGGCCATTGGGCCAATGTTCAGGCCATCAAATCTGATGTCCTGGTTGGATGGAACATGTAGTACCAATGGTGTGTGGCTTGATGATCCGGCACTTGGTGATTGCGTTGGGCGACCCGGCTTCCGAACTGATGAAATGTTCGCAAAGGCCAAGTTATCATATACCGCAGTTGTAAAGGCCATAAGGTCCATGACTTCTTTCTGTGGCACAAACCTCCTAGCTGCATCCCACCTGTACTCCAAGCAGGAATTGTTTATGAATAAGTTGATAAAATGAAACAATGCACGCAATGTCAATTTCTTCGAGCGGATGAATGTCCGGTACAAAGCTAAAAGCATGTCCATCTTGTCTACACCTCCCATTGACTTGTTGTACAGGGCTACAACAGCTGGCCTTTTGATGTTAATTAGGGCTTTGTCTCCTTGTTCCATTGGCGGACCTCATCCTCTGGTGTAATCCCAACAAAGTTCGAAGCCATATTCACCATGCGATTGTCCAGCCAGCTCACCAATACAATGCCTCCACAGCTAACTGGAGACGAAGATCCACGCCCTAATCTTTTCAGTTCAACCTCTGCTGCAAGAGTAGAGCAGTTAGGGGCTCCCTTTCCCTCTCTACCTTTGCGGATGGTCCCAGCAGCGAAGATCCGGCGATGAAACAGCTCTTCCAGCAGCACAATGGAAGTAAAGAAATTGTCAAAAAACAGTTTGTGGCCACAGCGATTAGGGATACCATTTGAAAGTTCCCAAACTACAGATCCTGTGGCTCCTAACTTTACCTTTAGTTCTGCACTAACTCCAGCCAGCTGTGTCGAAGTTCCCTGGTACACCAAGCAGTTGTATACAAGTCTTGACTGTCCACACAACATGAAAACTAATTCCTCAAGGAGTTGGCTTTTTACGTATATACTGCTTGAAAGCACACTTGCCCTTGAAGGGTATCATCGATTCATCGATGGACAAGTTTTCCTCCAACTCCAACTCTTTTGCCCGATCCAGAAAGGCTGCAATTATTGACCTTGCTTCGCTGCAAATTTTCCTTTTGATCACTTGTTGTCTTTACAACATGGCAGCAGTTTCGCAGCTTTTCAAAACAATTTTGTGTCAGGCAACCTTGCGTATGAATCCAGTCATTGTAGTAGGTTGCTAATATTGGTGAAGACATGGAAAGTTAATTATATCCATAAATATGTGCATTGCAACAAATTGCCACATCTCCCCTGGAGTTGCCTTTAGTGCAGTACTCAACTTTTCCTGTTCATACCAATTTGTGCTTGTTGCCATCTCTTCAAAAAGCATCTCAGGGAAGTATTTCAAAAAGTACTGAAGCGGCGACGGTATTTCTTCGTCATCATCATCAACTTCCATTTCGGAAACTTGCGGCTTGAAGCTGGTGTCCCATTTCTTTAAATCTGTCTTTCTCCAAGATCGAGGTCGAGCTGGGTTCTTGGCACACCTGGGTTTCTTCTTTTGTGGAACACAACTTTTTCCCATATCAATGTCACTTTCATTGCTGTCACTCTCACCAAAAGCAGCATTTGGAGCAATCACTCCATGTGATTCAGTATCAAGGAATGGTTGAGCATACTCTGCATCCGACAAGCTAGATGACTCATCATCAATGTCAGAGTTAATAACATTGAGCTCATCAAACACGGCATCCAACTCTTTTAGAGTTGGCCGCTGCTCAGGAGGAACTTGCAATGGAGCATATTGTAAATATTTTTGGGGTGAGCTACGTTGCAATAAATGTTGCAATGTGTAACATGTTTATTTGTGATGTGCTCATAAATGATTCAATATCTGAATTCATAATTGGAATAATTGAACTCTCGTAAAATGTGAACAAAAGGTTCATCTAAAACATTGCGCAACATGGTGCGAATAATACGTTTAAACGTCTTAGTATTGAGCTGACTCATAACACTAGGAACAAGAACGACCGGAGGCAACAACAAACTAGTAACCCCATCAAGCTACTCACGAAAAGTTTGGATGTAAAGTTCTGTAAACTGCAGCTCGAAGAACTCGATTCCTATCATGGGTGCACGTTGATAATTATGTCCTTGGCAAATGTTTACACGTTGAATGTGTAATTTCAATCCTGGCACCAAGCACGACACACTGCTGTGAATGGAATTTAAGCCAGACCGCAATAATCGGTGAAACGATTGGCCGGGTTTTCTTCAAAAACTGTGCTTCTGCTGTCGGTTTCATTCCTGGTTCAGTTGTTTGAAAGCCACTTGTGATTTGGGTGACAAGAAAGTGTGTGGGGGGAGAGTGGAATTAACCTTTCCTTTGAAATGCTCTTTATTGGCTTCTCGGAGGAGAGCAGCAGGCAACATCTCCACATGTTGCTATTTGTAGAAAATATTGACTTTCCCTGAGATGTGTGGACAACCATTTTTTCATCTTCAACAGAAATAAATGGATCTTTATGTTAAATTATGCTAAATTCAAGAAAGAAAGACTATTGTAAACAATTCACACACATAACTTAAAAAATGTCTTTTCAAAAAGCACTAATAGTTCTATAGTTTACTTTTGGTCATGTGCAGAGGATATTCAGATACTTCAGATGGAATATACATGGCATAGACAGGCTCCTTATCAATATACGATAGGTATCGGACCACACTTCAGCTAACACTTTTCCTGTCATATATTTAGGTACAGTAAATACAAAGTTGTTGTTACTAATCTGACTTAATTATCCTATTGATAGAAACATATCTTGCATTAATCTATATTTACAAATTTGTTTATATACTTCCTACACTGTAGCATCATGTTCGAAGTATGTTTTCTCTCTTTCAATATCTATGGTTCTCCCATTGTTGTCTAAATGACTCCCATAGTGATCATGGCCCGAACAAAACTCCTTAAAGAAGCCTACTTAATGGTGACATTCTTCTTTCAATTTAATGCACTATTTAATGCACTATTTAATGCCTACTTAATTGACAAAATGCTGAATGCACATATCAATAGGTAAAAAACACGACCAAAAAAACGCAAATTTTTTTGTTAAGAGCGACGTTTCGCCACGCATGTGGCTTTCCTCAAGCTTTATTAATAACAATTAAACAACACATCTTTTATAATCTTTACTTGACAAAGTAGAAAAAATTCAAGTAAAACCTTGAAGATGATGAATTTCTGTTGAAAACTAGCAGACCCAAATGTACAGCTTAAACTTGAAAATTTGTTTTTTTCAACTAGCTCGTGGTATATACTTGCAAACTAGCCCTATATCAATCACTACGTGGCTAGTTTTAGGCATGATCGCGATGACGCTTAAACAAAGCCTTTGCCATCTTTTAAAGATTGCACAACTATTAATTGTGCTGCTACAAAATTTTCCATCAGAGCAAGTTTTAAGTAGTGTGTTCTTTGCAGAGTATAGTTTGACTGGAACCGAGGTTATGTGTCACTTTCCTTCTGTTGCATCAGGATGCAATTGTAAATATATTCCAATGTGATTGATGGTGAATCCTCTTGATTTTAATTCTGTATTGAGGTCTTCAAGGGTTCTGCATATATTCAGCACCTCAGATCTTCTTACTTCAGCTTATGAACCAAGCATGGCAATATCTACATTCAGGAATATCGGCAAGGATCTCATTTAATTTCTTCTATCCTCTTCCCTTTACACCTGAACTTGTTCTTTTTAGTATAATGTTCTTTTCAGCATTGATTGGCACTGGGAGATATTAAAATCAATATATGGTTTTATCCATGCTTTTGTTCAAATGCTAAAATCCTATGAATTTTTGTTAACTTTAATCCTGATTCAACATAATATTGCAAGTTTCTATAATGGACAACATACACTGCTCAAAAAAATTAGGAGATATTGTTGATTTTCGTCCCTGCAGTCTGTCGGTTAGGCCCACGTGATCCACTTGACGCAGTCGGAAATCGGAAGCAGAGTTAAAAGAGATTTGTAGACTCAAATTCAGAGGTTGTGGATTGTTGGCAGATCGACTATTACACTGGGACTTCACAGCAGGCGTAGAAACAATAATTTCAGTCTGTACAAGACAGCTGCGAATTATTCTGTAGACAGGAACAGTAACACACGTGTTACTAAGTTTAGGCCTAGCTGTTCTTGAACAGCTTGGGGCAGATTCGATTTTCCAATCTTCCTGAATCTTCCTTAATTTCAGCAATCCGTTGTTCTAACACTTACAGTTCGTTTCCTAGATCCTTGCTTGAAATTTTGCTCCTTTTATTTGGTGGTTCCTTAAATTTCAGGGTTCACCAAAGCTGGATGAATTTCGCCTTGTTGAAATTCACGCAGGTTCTCCTTGTTTCCTTGTGCCCGACTTGAAATGCAAATTCTCCCTTGAATTTGCACGCCACGATCGTTGAAATAGAACTGTTTTAAACAAACTGAAGTTGCCTTTACTTCACAGGATTTTTTCAGCAGAAGCAAAACTAAATGCTCGAAAATACAGGAGAGTAGACACTCACAACCTGCTAAGACGAAACACTTTTAGTGAGAGAAGAAAATGACCAAGCAGGTTCCTTTTATAGGACTGGGTTGCACAATGTCATTTCCCAGGTCATCCACCCACGTCATCACCTGGTCACCAGTAGGCGACTCCACATCAGGTAGCAGGATAAATGTCAGCCAATGGCTCATGGCTTACAAAATGACATTTGGCTCCAAATTCGAATTAACATTACATTTTAGGAAATGTTTTAACGATAAACAACTTGATCTGAACAGATCCAAGTGCTTCTAATTTAACTAGTCAGAACTCACTTTAAATTAAAGGTACAATTTGGAATAGATTTTGCTGCCGTTTTTCAATGCAGTTTCAAATCAATTGAGTTTTTAAAGAGTGCGCATGTAACGTTAATTTAGCTTCAAAAACGAAAGTTGCCACTTTCAATAAACTTAAGTTAAAAGTTAAAACTTGCTTCCCTGATGCTGAGCGTTCGTCTATTGGTTACCTGCACATATGGAATATAACATTCATGAAAAAGTAGCACTCAGTAACATGAATACAAAAACAACGCACTGGCGAGCATGCCAAAAATACAATCAAAAGTACATGCGAGCCAATTCCAAAATGCAGATAAAAACACTGACATAATACAGTAAACAAGTTTTAAGTTATATTGCAATCAACCATTAAGTTATCTCCAGATACCCAACACGACGACTGGTTGCTGTTCAATTGCAACAGCAGCTTCGTGGTGTCGAATGTACGGCTGTAAGTCAGTGAACAGTGAGGCAAAGATTTCAGGAAAGTAATCTTAGGCCTCATCGCCTTGCAACAGGTCCAAGACTGTCTACAGCTCATCAGCAAAAATGCCTTTAGTTCGCACAAACGCATCTGAACTGGACTCTGCAGCAATGGGGGTCTGTTCTGTTCTCTGATGAGAGCATAATATGTCTCTCCACCAATGATAGGCAGGCACGAGTGTATCGGCGACCTGGAGAGCGTTTGTTGTTTATACATGTGTAATGTCGGGTAGCAGCGACCATGTGCGGTGCAGGCGTTACAGGGTGCTGTGACACCGCGTGCGATTGTTCAGGCATCTACCTCCGCGTCGCACATGGGGCACATTTCTTGCAGGAGCCTTTTTCAGGCGACCTTCGGTGTTATGTGCAGCATAGTGCAGTCTGGGGAAGGGGTGACACTTGCGGGTGACCGCGGTTCGTGCGTGGGAGTGCCCACGGAGTATCCCACGCATGCAGCGTCCTCCCCGGGAGTGTTAGGGTGGCAAAATTCGCGGTGTGACATGGGTGGCATTTATGTAGACTATCTAGGACACATAGAGGATGAAGGGTGTAGGTGGACATGCGATATACCTTTAGCAAAACTTACTTTACACCTGGGGCATTAAGTGAGGTCATTTTTATTTGACCCAATTTAACCCCCATTTTCACCATGTGACCTGGAAGTAGCTGTCTACCTGCGGCCCGTGCGTTTTTGATTGGTGTCTCCTGTGGCGGCCTTTACCTTATTCCTGTTTGCCTCAATACCTTCACTCCTACTACCGAGAGACCTCCAGAGCGGTCGTGTGTCGATGCTCTTAGCTTTTTGTTGTAACAACCATGTGTGGCTGTATGCCTTGTCAGTGGACAAGAGCATGAAAGTACTTCTAAATTGATAATGATTAGTTTAGAGGTAGGCAAGGAAACAGCGGATCGCTATTGGAATCGCCACAGCTGAAAAGTAAGTGTTAAAAGAAATTGTGTATTTCTCTTTTTGTGTAGCTTTTCTCTGTGTTGGCACATGTTGCATTAGGTGTAACAGACACTTGCGTTCTGTTAACACGCTTCAACCTGTGTGGTGAAGCTCTTTTTTCGCCTGAGTGTGTTGCTTAGTTTATGTAATAAAGTTACATGCAGGCGAATCGTATGTTTTGTTGCTGATCTTTTCCGGTTGTGCATTTCTTCCTATTTGTAGGAAGTATCTTAGCGACCAAAAGACCAAGGACGATCTGTACTGGAACTTAAAGAAAAACGGTAAGTGTATTCTTGGAGCACCCTCTTCCCAAGCTCCTGCTTTTTACATGCTGTGTCCTTGTAGCATCCCAAGTCACCAGGCTTGAAACGAGTTTAATCCAGAGCCCAGCACTAAGTGAGTGCCTGGGAACCCAAAGCTGGATTATGATGATTGTAAATGATTCTATGTTTTTCAGGTATGCAATAACATTTTCCCATGTCCTAAAGTGTTCTGTACGAGAGAGAGGCTTAATTCACGTGTTTTGGAAGCTAGGTTTCGTGCCTAGTGCGCAAGGGAAAATTTTCGTTTTGTCCTACGCACCGTGTTACCCGATATTTTGCTGAAAATAACTGCATTGTTATCCAATTAACAACAGCGTTTTGTCCAGTGCTGCATTTTAGAATCTGTCAGCTATGGTGGTAGTTCGTGCATGGTCTGTGGAGCCTTTTCACTGGAAGCAAGGACTGAACTTGTTTTCATCAATAGGTCGGTCCAAGAGCACCGCTGTTCAGTATATTGATTAGATTCTTACAGACCATGGTGTGCCGTATGCCGGATTTGTTAGAGACAACTTTTTTGTTAAGCATGATAACGAAATGCCACACACTGCAGCAATTGCACAGGAGTACCTTGCAAAGGCTGCTATTCCGGTTATGCCATGGCCATCATGCAGCCCCGACTTAAACCCTATTGAGCACGTGTGGGAGATGCTCAAGAGACATGTCAGAGCCAAAAATCCTCCACCCGTAAGCATACCAGAGCTGATGACTGCAGTCGAGGAGGTGTAGAACACAATCCCCCAAGATACCATTAGTAACCTTATTTTATCAATGCCCAACCGTATGCAAGGTTTTGTACATGCACGAGGAAGGAACACAATGTTCTAAAAATAATAATTTGTTGTAAAATGTTTTGAATAATGTCTTTAAAACCCTTATGATTTGCAATTAAATTATCTCAGTTAAACAAGTATAAGGCATTGGAGTTGCAGAATTTTTTCCAGTGTTATTCAGCAGAAATCCTTTTCACACTAGGCGAATTATAAAGAGGAAAAACTTGTCTACAAAACACATTTTTCCGATTAACAATCGGACATATGTTTTCGAAAAAAAAAACTATTTTACTCGCTTCCTGCAGGTAAGTTGATTTTTTTGCACTCGAGTGTATATAAACATAGAAGAAAACGTGGTCATCATGTATGTGATCGTGTATGTGGGATTTCTTTGGTCATCACCAGGTCCATTCAAAAAGAACGTCCTGCTGTAGTGTGTAGGGTGGACGTGCAATTTAAAGACGCATTTTTCGGTTGGCTTCAAACCGCGTGCAATTCGAAAAAAAATTCATTTGGACGTCAACGGGGCCATTTAAAAAGTACGTCCTGCTGTAGGTTGTAGGGGGGACGTGTAATTCGAAGACGCCGTTTTCGGTTGGCTTCTAACTACGTGACATTCGAAAAATAGAAATCCGTTCTTTCCTCGCAATATGGCCACTCCACAGATACAGGTTAGAACTCTTACCTTGCATTTTGGAATTCAAGGTGGCTAACATCTCACGTTATTAAACCTAAACATAGTATCTTAACTCTTAACAATAAGCCTTATAGTATGCAAATGTTATGAGCTTAAGATTCTTCTACACGGTCCATAAAAATTCGTAACAGGCATCCAAAATGCTAGCCATGAGCGTTTGTTAACTCATGCATCACTAATTTTGAAAATTAAGTCAAATGTTGAAACCATTTAAGCTTGAATTGTGACGCATCCTTTTGGAAGAGGTTAAACTTCAATGCTTTCATTGTCCTAAATGTTCGAAACAAGTGTTGCGCCACATCATAATCGCCCATAGCTTGCATTTTCAAACGCCTGTTACGAATTTTTATGGGCTCGGGGCAGAATCTAAAACTTGTAACGTTTACAAACATACATTTTAAAACTAAGTCTATGGTCAATGTTATTCCAAAGGCCATAAAAGTGACAAAACCATTTCGACCACATGTTTTACCCGGGC
>JAQGAO010006843.1:0-11867 GCA_034697705.1 Ommatoiulus sabulosus | reverse complement strand
ACCTCACATTGCAGTAGGTGCAGTAAGTTTAAAATGACACAGGGTGGTGATGGACTTATGAATCACCCTGTATATACATGTAGGCCTAATTAACATATGTATAAACAGTATATATTAAATAGCTTTAGAGCAAGAAATGCTTAGTGCGCATGCACCACCAAACGGAACTTTTATCTACATTTACATTTTCCATCTACGTCAAGCTACGGCATTTCCTGAGAACGGCTAATATTATACATATAATGTACATCTACGTGTCAATACGCCATATATATCGAAGACTTCCTCGTATCAGTTTTTATACTGTATAACTCGTATTGGTTACGTTCACAATGACTGGAACTCAAAAATCTCCCTTAAATTTCCATATCGATCATTTTTATATAAAATTGCATGTCTACCATTAGAATAATTGTAAAAATCTATTGGAAGCACCGATTTTTCTAATGGGAAAAACCCCGTTGGTGAAACGTTATATGCTTTGGGAAAGCAGACTAGTAATTATTTTCTTTTAAATCTAGAATGACATTTGATTACTAACCTTCAGTGAACCCTATAAGTTTTCCAGGAAGATGCGCGCGTCATGACGCCTATCTCAGAGGCTTCTCGAGTCACGTGTGGCTACTCTTCCTGCACCAGCCGAGAGAAAAATGCTGCCATGGTAACTCAGCTTTGTCCCGTATAATGTAACATTAAATTAGGCCGCGCTGGTCTATCTTTTTAATTACGAAAAGGGCAATTTGGCGGCATATGCCATACCAGATATAAATTCGCTATACGAATGTACTTGTTCCCGTCGTCTTGTAGAGAAATCGCGCGATACGGAAGGATGTTTTACGGCCAATGCCCTCCCATGCTTTTCTAAAGATGGGCCATTTACGGTAGAAGGAAACTACGAAGATAAGTGGATTGCGTTGCCAAAATTTATTTATTTATGAACCAATTTGTTTAGGTATGCCATAAGACGATTTTGATGAAAGTTTGAGGAAGCGCTTTGTGCCAAAAGAAAAAAGTCAACAATTGGATCGACCTATTTCGAGAAAATACTTTTCACGAGAAATCTTTGGCAGCTAGACATCAACGATTAAGTAGGGCCAAAAAGTCAATCATTACCAATAGCGGATATGGTCGGTACTAAGCGTTACGATTTCCGAAGTAAATTACGCCATTAGAGGACCAATTTTTCATCTAATCTGTAACAGCTACATGTTGCTGACAGTTTTATGTCATCGCTCGTTTAGCTCAGCCAAACGTGATCTAACAACTCCATTGAAAGCAATAAATTTACTTCCAATATTTTCTGCAATATACAACAGACTCAGTAAAAACAAACGAAAGCGCAAATATTTTCTAGCCTTCATATTTGTACAAATGCATTTGTTGTAAGGGCCATCCATAAAGGACGTCCGGAAAGGAAGGGAGGGGGTATGTGATAATGGGACACAGGGGTGCAAGGAAAGTGGACATCCGGATGTCAACTTGTGCTTAAACAGTTACTGTCATCAGTCTTAGATGATAAATTCATTGCATAGGTTTTATTTTCTTGCTAGTCAAATTTATAGGCAAATTTGCTGATTTCTTCAGAGTATTCAATTTTATTTCATCTGTGTAAATTAATGTTATAATATTCTGTAGGTCAGTGGTTCACTAATGGTAATATTTTCAATGTAAAAATTTATAAAGAACATATTAAAAATTGCTTATGTAATCAACAAGCTGTTTTCAAAATTGAACAGGAAAAGGGCGGGCAGGAAAATCCGGAAAAATACAGGACGTCCTTTATGGATGATCCCATAGCGACTTGCTGAAGCGACGAAGTTGGCCTATTAAATGAACGAATCATGACCGCAGCATCCCCATACCACTTCATCAAAGGCGCTTCACCGAAAAACTTTTCGCCCACTAAGCCACCCCATATACTAACATACATCTCAATATAGATAATATATATATATATATATATATATATATACAGTATAGGCTATACGTATTTGGGTAATTTTCTACATAAGATGTAATTTCAGCTTCATTTCACGTCTCACTTCAATTACTATACTTGTTTATTTAAACAATTGAATGTTTTCTTAAACAACGCAGTATAAGCGAAAAGAATATTTTATTTGAAGGGAGAGAAATTTGGAGCGAGGCATCCGTAGAAATTGTTCACATTCCTGCAATACGGGCAATGCAAAAAAAATCGATCAATAACGACTAAATACTCGAGGAACGTTTCTATTATTTCTTTCTGCATTTCTTGACATTTTCAATATTTGCTTTAGTCTACCTAGAAAGAAAATCCGTACGTAAATAATAATATTAAAAAGTAATGCACGTTAAACGGAATGCACAATCTCATCTACATTTTTCTGAATTATTCCAGATTTGCTAATTTCTTTTTAAATGAAAAAAAAATCAAATTACAACAGCCATAATAATAGCTAAATAAAAATAATTCCTGTTGGCCAAAAAATATCTTTCCAGTTCCTGTACATGTACTTTAGAGTATACTGTACTGCACTGAAGTGAGTGATGAATCAGCCCAATTTAAAGAAGATTTAAGAGCCTCAGTAAAAGCGACAGAGAGAAAAATGAAACGTTTATATTGCCTTTCTCAGTTGAAATATGTACAAAGAACATTATTGAGCGATATAATAACATTTTACATTCCAGTCACATCTGTAAGTCAGATATCCGCGTATGCAAACCCAATATAAGAATGAAATTTATTTCCAGTTTCTCACTCGCGTGGAAAGAGACGAAGCAAAAACCATAAACAATAAAACAAGCGTAAAACCAAAATTAATACGAGTTTTTTTTTCTCCGAATAGAGAATAGAAATGAATCGATGCGTTCAACCGACGCGCTTTATTGCGGCGAATTGAGTTCAAAACGTGGGCAACCAAACTAATATATATGATTTAGTGCACGTTTAGCTATTTTGGCAGAAATTAATTAGGCCGAACCTTGCCTGATTGCCGAACCTCAGGGGCAGCTACGATGCACGCAAATGATGAACTCTTTATCACAAAAAAAGCCGATTTATAGGAGGAAAGTGAACCGTACAATATTCACCGAGACAATAGCTAAGTCGACTATTATTTTAAGGTATCGAGGTATATGTTCAGGAACGATAACATTTAGAAACAACTTCGATGGAACAATGTACTTGAAATTCTTTTCTTATTTTAAATTCAATAACAGAATCCCAATATAAAGTACTAAAATTTCGTCTAAATCCTATTATCATGGCAGATGGCACCACGTGTATGCGGTTCTTACAATGTATATTCTGGTCGACCATTTCGTTTGGCTGTGCACTAAATTCTGAAAAAAATTCAAAAAATAAAATAAAAAGTTCATTGTTTTTTATACTTTGCTTCATTTTAACATTTACACTACTGTATATGCCCCGTTTTTGCGTATGGATTTCCTTGGGAAAAAAATAAAATAAATCGTATAGGATTACCGTATAAATTAATCAAACAAAATTTTAGATTAACATATCCTTTCGTGTATCTCACGATGCGAGTACAGTATTGCATATGGTTAATAAATAAAATACAACCCAAATAATCAAAAAATCGTACTTATGCTGTTTTCAATGTTATATAGTAAGTACTTAACCAAAACTTGCCTTCCTGAACAAAAATTTTCAAAAGCCAAAAAACAAAAAAAAAAAACTTAAGCTCACTCAACCTGCTTACCCCCGACCAGGATTACCCGCCTCTGTTGAAATTAATGTAAAAGTGAGACGTTTTCATAATTATACGAATTAGTGTTGTTCGCCAAAACTGAGTTATCTTAGATTTAGACGAGACAACTCAATGCAGCAAAAAATGCATTCCTTCTAAGGAAGGATAAAGAAAAACGAAGAAAAAAAAATGAAAAATTTACCAAAGAGTCTGCAACACCGCGAGGAAAAAACACAGATCCTGAAAAAGCAATTTGATGTCAAATCCCCTACCCCGATATCTCTGTAATCTCAGTTTCGTTCGCTTAATCCCTGCCTGTGTTTCAATTTACACCATGCATCCTATTTTTACATTTCAGGATATTTCTAAACTGCATCGGACATCCGCGCGAAAAGAATTTACTTATACATCCGTTCGTAACAAATAGCTCATTTCGTAATGCTCCAACTCTTATTTTCTTAATCGTTACAAATACCCCGTCTTTGGCACAATTCAAAGACGCCTTCCAAAGAAGGATTTCTGAGGAAATAAGCCACCGCTAAGTGAGAAAAAACTACATTTTTCCGCGGTTCTCGCTGGGTGCATGATTGCAAATCGTATAATCTTTTAAATCTAGAAAAGCTATATTAATTCTATCGCGGACCGATTTTTTTCTCCTCAATAAAATTTAGGCAGCATTCCGAGTGCTTGCAGTAAACACGTTCCCAGGATGGATCAACCGCAAAAGTCTTAAATGAGGAGAACGACTATTTTGCTCCGGTGACCGAGAACGGGAACATCCGAAACAACATTTTATGATGCGAAGCAACTAACGACTGCTTAGGAATTCCTAACTAAAACAGGGGTAAACATTTCAATTTGATACGAATGAGCTTGAATAAAAGCGTTGTTTCTGGCACGAACAAATATAGGATCGTATGAACGAAGCCTAGACAAACTTGAGCAAATGATTAAATATACTTCATAAATTGAGTTTTACTTACACTTGAACTCCTGGTGGCAGGTCCCAGACGCATTCTCCAGTCGTTAAATTTGCATAAAGATGCTCTTTGGTGCGTGGTTCGATGATCTCCACCCAGTCCACCCTGCGAAAATAACAAAGGTTTATTGTTACTCTTTACGGTTACAAATATAAAATGACACGTTCAAACCACGAGGTAGAATAAAGTGTATGTGCGTGGCTATATCACACGGAGGACGTTTTTTTTAAAAAAAATGCTGCCGCGTTATTGAAATAAAGGTAAGTTTCAAATTATAATGAATTTATTTAAAATGGCGTCAGTATTAACCAAAAATTGAGCTTTGTGAAAAATAACTAACATACTGTATTATTTATTTTTCATAAAACTGCTTTTTAAGAACTTGATTATAGGTCACTTAAATAATTAACGTCGGTATCTTATTACATGGTAAACTCATAAAATTGATATACTAGAGTACTGATGAACCCGGTTTAGATTAAGCGAACGTTTTTAGTCACCAGAGGGAGTTTTGCAGATGTGAGGCGACTATAGTGAGGGGAATGTACACTATGTCTCACTTGGATGCCACGTGTTAGACACGTGCCAAAAAGCAACGTTTCCCGTAAATTCACGCTTGAAAACCAGATCACGTGGTGTAAAAAAAAAACCGCAGCTGTTAAAAGGCGTTTACCACTCACAACGCGCGGCAATGGCTCCATCTAGAGGAAAGTTAAAGCAAACTGACTTCATATTCCTTTTTACACCACAATTTGTCTTAAACTTCAATTCCTAAATGGATTAGATAATTTCGTAAAATTGAAGCGAGCATGGAAAATTCAGATTTTTCGACGACATCTTGAAAATCACATCAATTATTACAAGGATAAGACAAAACTCCAACTTCACATCATCACTCCTTTAAATCCAATTGACGGGAGAATAGAATTGCTCTAACTGACGCACATCTCATAGCTGGTTTTTCAAACTGAGGAATTTTGTGAGAAAAAAATAAAATAAAAAGTTTGTATCGATAATTGACGGAGCGACAGTGAACCTAAACGTAAATGTAGGACTGGCACATTTTCTAATCGCTCATGAAGCCCAAAAGGACCAGCAAAGATATGCAACAACATCCAAAACTGTGGTTATTTTTCATTTATGTTTTCTCAACTAATGTTAGTTGGTACGACATAATATTTATGCGTGGAAGCTCCCTGGGATATTTCTATTTCGAGGCAAATTTTCTACGAGGGGCAAAATCTCCGATTTTATTTTTAGAAAATAAAACAGAAAAACAGCCCGCGTATGATTTTGGCCATGACTTAGCATACACATAATATACCACATGCGGCAAAAATTGGCTATTTTTTCCCTTTAAGTAAATTTACCCCCAGACCAGCTGCTTTAGTGGGAGCGGAGGAGGAGGGCGAACCATTTCGGGGGTAACGAACTGAACGCTACTAGCGCCATCCATCAAAACAATACGAAAAAGCTGTGGGAGGGACTCCAGGGGGCGCTCGCGTCGACGGCGAACTTTGCATAAGGGCGCATTAGGCACCTCATAAAACTCGTAAAAAACAGAAGGAAGCCAAAATATTTGAGAAAAAATTTGGAAAGTCGATAACGACGCTGTCATGTTTGGCTCAGCTTCAGGGGGTTTGAAATACGAGCAACCTAGGGCATTCCCAGCGGTGGAATTGGGAAAACATTACCTCCGTGACAGAGAAATTGGATTAGGGGACAAAAACCGAAATAGTTCTTTTGGAAAATAAAAACAAAAGAAGCTGGGTCAAATTTGCATACTGAGAAGCCGTTTTCTTCAGCCAAAAAAGCACTAAACTGCAAGGATGCCTTTTAAGAATTCAAAAAAGGATCCTTCGCTAAAACTCGAGGGAATTTAGCCAGCTCGGGTTTTATGAATACCGTGTGTACGAAAATTCCAGTGTTTCGTGAGAGAGGTTGCAGTGATACCATTAACCTTTATATACCACTGTTTTGGCTTGGCTCGCTCTCTTACCGAAGGGCCGTCCATAAAGGACCTGACTTAATACCTGCACAAATTACATGTACATAATAGTAATCGGTATTAAATTGTTTAACACGGAGTCCAAATAATGTAGGATAGCAAATTTGTTGGTTATTCCAACGCTTTCTAAAATCATGAATTCTTAAACATAACCATAGATGGCACTGACTCAGTTTAAAATGTTGACTCGGGGATTCAGGGTTGCTATAAAACATACCAAAGACCGAGAACTCGGCGGCAACATTTATCCATGCAGTGACAAAAAAACAGCTAAACGAAACGTTACAGAAAATAAATTACGCCCCGAAAAAAAAAATATACACAATGGTTTAACGAAAAGGTTCCGCTTCACACGCGTTTAAAAAACAATCGCATTTTTCGTAACGAAAGTTGACATTTGCGGAACGTAAAAAAAGAGGCACCCGAGGAATTTGAACGGCAATAACGATCTATCGCAGCATCCCTCGCAACAAATGGGTTTAATTGGAGAAGAAAAAGAAGAAACCAGCTGTAATTACCCCCAGTAGGAACGTCCGTTGAAAATCCGCGAAGCGAAGACACGACATAAAACAAATGGTTTTCCCAAATAAATCGTACGAAAAATTGGTCACGGCCGGTTTGCGATCCATAAAAGTCTTATTGCTTTTTTGAACTCTTAATTACGTTTTGGGCAAGAGAACAACGAGAAAAGAAACTAGATAGTTAAAGTTAATTTTACCTAAGAGCGAATATCAGCTGTCCGTAATGAACTGCGCCCTTTATTTTCATGATTCAAGGAATTTGAATAGCTCTATACCTGTATATGTGCAAAACACGTAGAAAGTTACAGGCTGTAATTTTCCGCAGTTTGTCCATTCATGTTTCAAAAGTTTCAATAAACAATGTACACAAAAGAGGCAATAACCGAATACTATAACTGAAAAACTACAACATGTAGATCCTATACTAAATACAGGTAAAAACTACCGTAAAGTCGGGTACACACTAGCCACCAAACCAAAACTAAAAACCACAAACCCCAAACTTTCAACGTGAACTATAGTGTCTATAAAAACATTAATACAAACTAGTTTTGAAAAACCTGAGCGTATACACACTGCAACAAACCATATTGACAAAACCCAGCAGACGACAGAAGATATACATAGCGATATACGAAGCGTTGATAGCAGCGCCACCGCCGAAAAGTTTGACTATTTCCCTTTCATCTCACCGACACTCGACGGAAACGCCTAACTTAGTTTGCCAACATTATTTTTTAGTTTTTAGTTTGGCAAAAACAGTTTGCTACGCCATTTTTTTCGTTGCCACAAATCAGAAAGGTTTCAAAATTGGAGTTTTTAGAATTTTAGTTTTGGTGATAGTGTGTACCCGACTTAAGATACTGTCTTAACTACAAAACCTATAGGTTGATGTTAACTGGGATTCTCTCCCACAGACGGTGATTTGCATTTTTTAACCTGACCCCAAATGCTGAATCAAGGTTTGGCTCTCCCATGAATATCGGTGAGTTTTCTATATTCAATTATAAATCTGCTTATAAAAAATGACGCATTCGCCCCTACGAGCTCACCTCCAGGGTCGTCTGAGCCTCCTCCTCACATCATGGGCTGGTCACGGACCCATAAAGTTCCCAATTTTTTTATATATTTTTTTGGTCTCTTTCCTATTTCAGAGATTGTCAAGCTCGCACGAAACACGTGTAGCTCATTTATCAGCATCTAAATTGAAATAAAAGATGTTTTAAATCCGTTTATAAAGGCGAAAGAAAAGCTGAAGCTCCAGGGAGGAACCGAAGACCCCTGGTATAATCCCGAAACTAAGGAGAGAAAAACGTTTCATTTGGTATTCGTGCGAAAGGCGGTTTTATATTTTTCCTTTTTCTCCACCCCTTTTATCTCGCCTCTTCATCTGTTTTTGTTCGTGCGATGGAAATTGCTATGGATAATCGCCGTAAATCTACCTGATTGTCGCGCGGAAGAAGTTCGATGATCCCTTTAACTGGCGGCCATTTTGTTTAGACAATAAGTCTTGTTGAAGCCAACGGCAGGAACGCCATTGGGGAGCGCGGCTCTGTCACGCTGTAGAAATTCCACTGGCAACAATTTCCAAAACATGCTCCTGTTTTACATGTAGGAAATAAATATATTCGAAAATATTTCACATTGGGATGAAATAAACAGTACATAGTGAATTTCGATTTCAAACCTAAATGCAATCTTCCAGGTCATTATTTACGAAAGGACGTCTGTAAGAATTAAGAAATTGCACTGGGAAAATACGATTATACGACATGCGAGTTTCTCACACTACTTATAACTTTTTTAAACAAATATCATTTTAAACATATGTAAATACATATATACGATTAAATACATGTATTTGTAAAACGTAGAGCAACCCAATGTTTAGCGTGTTTTCGATCAAACTCGGAAATAACGTATTTTCGATACTTATTTCGATCAAAATTGCTGGATCGAACCAACGTGATCGAATTAAGCGGCTTTCACTGCATTAGTTTATAAAATCGTACCATAATCATGTATTCTGTCACTATAAATCCAGACTACATGTACTGTATTTATCTACTCTTGGCTCACTAACTTTTCGGACACCCTGTGTTAAACTTGTTGATAAAGGGAAGCATCCAGACTTAGAGACTGTATAATGCAGACACGCATGCGTTATCTCGAGTCTAACGACCAGGAAGCTACTTGTATATACGTGTATTTTATTCATTTCATATCAATCAACACGTTAATTAATTTTTACGATGGAAATGTACGCCTCATTATTTAAATCGTGCTAAACCACCCTTGTTACGCGATAACGGAGAACACGTTTTCGAGTAAACACGATAATACAATAAGCCAATTAATTGGGCATCAAACCCGCTCGTCGAGTGATTCAAATCACTAAATTTCTCTTTTCATTTTTGGATGGAAAAAAATAACCTATTAAAACTAACTAGGTCTATAACGTGATGTCGACGTAATCGGACAGCAGGGTAGGAAAGAGAACGTCAAAATGATGCTCAATTATGTTAAAACATGCGCGTAAACAAGTGCTGCGGATTAATTCCCGTAATCCTGAAGAGCACGCCGGAAGTTGCATACATTATGGGAGAAATACCGTGTACATGTACACCAGTAATACAATGCACACGTATAGGATCGAAGTCAACAAACGCATTGGCTGACATGAGACCTCACAAATTTTCATTCTTTTTCTAACTTTATGAATAAACGTTTGAGCCTGGGAAGGTATAAATTTAAAATCCGGAGAAATTCAACGAATAATTTTTGAAATAAAAAGTAACGGAGATAATTGAAGGGAAGTAAAAAAGCACGAAAAATGCCACCCTGATGAGGCATTTTAATACCCTGAGAAATTGGGGAGGGGAAATTGGCAGTGAAGCGTGTAAAAATGATGTTACGAGAAGTTAGACAAGGTTGCTATTTAAATACAATAGATGATTCAATTAAAAATCAAACTGGGGAGAGATAAAAAGGTCTTAATTAAAGAGGATTTGGGGATGGAAAACGGGGTCGACTATATAAGGTTCAGATATAATGTTTACGTGTATACGATTACCAGTTAAAATGGTTCCCATGATTAATTCGCCACTCCACACTGTAATTAACCCCCATGATCTTCAATTATTATTTATTATTCACTAGTACAACGTACATTAATGCTGGACAAGCAACCGGTATTCATCCGCGAAATACAGTATACAGGACGCTGCGGAAATGCAACATTAACTTTTAATGGCCGCGAGCTAGGCTATAGTGATTTCAAATTGTAAATGGCCACAAATAATTACGAAATAGAATAATACAAAGAAATCGTGAGCATTATTCTTCGGTAAATAATTTCGGTAATTCTACATTTTTTAGTTACAGGTGTATGTAAAATATCGACATATTAGAAATATGGATAAACATCTGAATAGTTTTTGCATGTGTTAAGTTTTCAAAATAATCCCCACTTACGGTAAGGTTTCTCTAATGAATTTATCCCCTTCAATACGTTGTAAAATTGCAGATATTGACTTTACTGTATATTCACTTTATTTTAAAAGTTTCCCGGATAATTATCCAGCCGCAACATGACAAATCTTCACATACATGCATTCAGCGATCGACTTCTAACGCACCCTGTATAATTATGAAGACTAGTCTCCAGCCCATAACACTGTGTGGCAATTGTTGAGTTTATTGATATAGATTACAAACAGGAAGTGACGCCACGATTACGGAACCCGAAGCTACTCGGGTGTTGACATTTTTCGCGCGACTACTATTTATACATACTATATGAAATGACAAATGATCTATCTCGAGTGTTCCTCAAATGTGTTGAGTGTTTGGATTAGACCTGCCTAATTTCGGCCATGGTTTAGCCTCAGAGACCTTATTAAAACCCCTGCATCGAGCTGTTCGGATATCATATACAGTATAAGAGTTAAGGGGCCATTCAAAAAGGACGTCATCATGTGGGTAGGGAGTTGTTGAGTATGTTGGGAGTATGTTGAGTCACGGACTTAAAGTGGACAGGGGGAGGGAGGGAGGTATGACCATCTCGGACGTCCACTTGCAAACGTCAGTAAACAGGGTATCCCCGGACCTGGGATAGCTAGAGAAGAATGACTTTTTTGAAAAAGTCAGGGAAATTCAACGCATTGATGTTGTCATGATCCAAAATCAATGCTTCTACTCGTACTGTATGTCGTTAACTCAAGGCCCATTTGCAAACTTTAAATTGTTCCCAGTACAATTTTTAAAATTTTCATTTTTCTCGAGTATAAACTTGTAAAAATTTCAACCTATTCCGAGGACAAATTTGCAACATTTTGTAAGTACAATTCTGAAAAATCTTCCACGTTGTCCCGGGTCAAATTTTCAAAATTTTCAACTATTTTCGAGCTCATATTTGCAAAATTTTTAAGTTTCCGAGGATAAATTTTCAAAATTTTCAACAGATTCTGAGAACAAATTTACAAAACTTTCAACCTTAGTACAAATTTTCAAAATTTATAACGTTTTCAGAGTACAAATTTGTAAAATCGAGGATAACATTGGAATGTCAATTTTGTCGTAGGTCATGCGGATTGCGAAATTGTGAAGGAGAATTGTTTTTGGAGTTTCGGATTTCGAATAAGGCGATGGGGGGGGGAGGGGGGCT
>JAQGAO010006842.1:0-11867 GCA_034697705.1 Ommatoiulus sabulosus | reverse complement strand
TTTTTTTTGTCAAAGCCAAATCCCTTATTTTTTTAGTTGAAATAGCTAGACTACTGCTACGAGCAGGCCTCAAACGAAGTACCTACATGTATTTAATTTTTACCAAGGTTGAGGCCTGCGCCAGAAAAAAACGCACGGTGTGGTCGGCAGGTGCCTCGTGCTGATGAGTTCATATCATAGAGAGTTCATATACGAGAGGTCATACTGTAATGTTAAACCAATTGCTTACTATTTGTTAAAATTTAATACATCACTTGCATCAAAAGAATAGCCCTACTTTTTCCAGCTTTTAATAGCCAAGGGAAAAATCGTGTGTATTAAAGAGTATCCACAAGCAGGCCAAAAAAGCAGATGCCTAGTTTTAGTTAGTCAGCGCCATATTGGCCAGAAACTAAAATGGCACCATCTGTTTCCATTGAAGGACAAGCTGATTTATTCAAATGGAGGATACAATCTTCTATTCATTATTGTTAACCATTGTCAATTGAATCAGTAAATGTGTTGCTTCACTTCTTTTCCAGGTGTCTACTAGTTGAGGTGTTTCTCCATTTTCCTCTTTGGCAGCTCAATAAAGACAACGGTATGTAAAATATCTTTAATGTTTTGCTGTGACATTTATGATGCTACCTTTGACGATAGGAGAAAATGTTATCTACAATTCCTTGGCTCTATCATTTGAAATACAGGAGTCAACAGTATTATTACCGGTATCATGTTGATATGAAAAAATTAATGGTTTTTCAAAAATCAGAATGGCGGAAATGTAACTATGGAAAAAAGTCAGTACATTTCGAGGAAAACTTTCCACTATCTTTTTTATTAGCTAATTAAGTCAGGACGTTTGATACGTAGTAGGTTTTCATATGGAAAATGGACATTTAAGCGAGAAAGTTTTCCAACAAAAGTATGAAAGAGTTGCTTGGCAGAGGTGGTGTTTTGACTTTGGAAGTTTATTCAATATTTATTAATATTCAATGTAATATCTGCTGTGCTTGTAATTTTTATTTTTATAAAATTGGAATTTTATAATTTTTTTTTTCATTGTATCAATGTGGAATGTGGCAGAATCTTTCCTTATTACACATCCTTCTTCCAGGACATGCAGTTATTAACCACACAAAATGAAGGCCCTAATACTTGTTGGTGGCTATGGCACAAGGCTACGACCACTCACGCTTAGCCGGCCAAAGCCTCTAGTGGAGTTCTGCAACAAGCCCATGCTCATGCACCAGATAGAAGCCCTTGTAGAAGTGGGCGTTAATCATGTTATCCTTGCAGTGAGCTATCGAGCTGAACAAATGGAGCTTGAATTAAAAGAAGAGGCCAACAAGGTAATGTTGTTAACAATAGAATGTTATGAAATAAAGGCAAACCCTGATCGAGAGTAACACCAATGGGGTAACATCAATAATATGTCTTGAACTGTAATTTTTGTTACACAGCTTGGCACCACCATAACGTTTTCCCACGAGGTGGAACCCCTGGGCACTGCAGGCCCCCTCGCCCTTTCCGCCACTCTGCTGAAAGCAGACACAGATCCATTCTTTGTTCTCAACAGTGACGTCATCTGTGATTTCCCTTTCAAAGAACTGGTTAAGTTCCATAAAGCACATGGAGCTGAGGGCACCATAGTTGTAACGAAGGTTGAGGAGCCCTCCAAGTATGGTGTTGTTGTGTATGATGATCAGGGGCGCATTGAACAGTTTGTAGAAAAACCGTCAGTGTTTGTATCAAACAAAATCAATGCCGGAATGTACATGTTCTCGCCTATAATTCTTGATCGAATTGAGGTAAGGTGTGGTGAGCAAGAAATATGACTATTGTATGCCAGTGCTGCCATTTACCAAACAATATTTATTCAGTTGAAACCCACATCCATTGAAAAAGAAGTGTTTCCACCGATGGCAACTGATAACCAGCTCTATGCCATGGAATTGGAGGGATTTTGGATGGACGTTGGACAACCGAAAGATTTTTTAACTGGAATGTGCTTGTACCTTACGTCGTTGCGCAAAAAGCGACCAGATTTGCTTCACACCAGAATGGGCACTGTGGGCAATGTCCTTGTTGTTAAGTTTCTCCAAGAATCTGCAAGCAGCACCTTTTAGCTTGTTGGTAGTTTTCGTAAAATAAAAATGTGGTTTTCCTAGGATAAATCTGCGAAGATCGGAGAGGATTGTCGAATTGGACCCAACGTAACCATTGGGCCAGGGGCTGTCATCGAGGACGGCGTTTGCATTAAAAGGTGTACAGTTCTTAGAGGTGCAAAAATACGATCACATTCTTGGTTGGAATCATGTATAATCGGATGGGATTGTACTGTTGGACAATGGGTAAGCTTTTTATGGATTTCTTCCATAAGTTATGTATGATGGGTTAATGCTAATTGTTATTGCATGTGGCGCATGATAGCATTAACACTATTATGTTTTCCATATTTTTTTTGTGGCAAACAATTTTTCTTTGTTGCTACCATGGAAAAGGGCTATGGTCAATTGAACCTTAAATAATCGTTTAAAATCTATTATACGTTCTGCACAAAGAAGTGTTTTATTAAAGTGAAATTAAAGTTGCCCTAAACACAACCGGCCACAATTATTGAGTAGCATACTGTTCATGATATGATATCATCATGATGTCGACTTTACAACATTTATTAATGTTTATTTGTCCATACATTCCACCCCTACTTCCGAAGTGTCAAAACTCCATTTTTTTATTTTGAGAGAAAGCTTTGCCATTTAGCCAAACCAATGGTAAGTAAAGATTATAGTTTTTATACTGAAATGTGCTGAGATACATGCATGTTGAATTTGCACTCATTGGTTGTTATGCCAACCCAACCCAAACGTGTGTCTAGTCTGCATATGGCAGATTAATACCCCACTAAGTGTTCTCCAAATAAACGAGGGCAGTTGTCAGGGCTCCCCCAATCCTGGAGAAGTCAGGGAAGAATGACTTTTTTTTTAAAAAAGTCAGGAGGGAAATTCAACGATTTTATGTTGTGGCGATCCAAATTAATGCTTCTACATGGTTAGCTCAGGACCCATTTGGATACAAATTGACATTTTCCCAGTACAAATCTGCAAAATTTGCGACAGTTTTTGAGGACAAATTTGTAAAATTCTCCACGTTTTAAGAGTACAAATTTGCAAAACTTTCTACATTTTCCAAATAAAAAATTGTCAAATTTTCAACATATATTCATGCAAATTCTTTTAAAACTTTTTTAATTTTTCTATGTTAATTTTCAAAATTGTTATTGGTAAATTTTGAAAAATATTTCACTGTGACGATTTTGCAAAATATGTCAACTTTTGTCATTAGTCAGGGAAACTTTTTTAAAACTTGGACAGGTCAGGGAAATTTAAAAGGAAATTTCTGGGGGAACCCTGAGTTGCAAAACCTTAGGTTTTGACCTAGCAACATGATATCCACCGAATGCATATGCGTGCCATAATTGTGACAGGTATGGTGCTCTTGGGTAACATCCAGTCTAATACTGTATTTTTTCTTGGATTTTAATTGTAAAATTCTTTCAATTATTGCAGGTAAGAATGGAGAATGTCACTGTGCTGGGTGAAGATGTCATCGTGAAAGATGAATTGTACGTCAATGGGGGAAAGGTATTACCACACAAGGCAATAGCAGATTCCGTGCCAGATCCACAAATTATCATGTAATGTTTGGTTACCCTGGAATTAAATACTAAAACTTTATACTTTTGTACGGGATCCTTAAGCTCAGAAATATAGGTGGGTGCTTGTGCGCGTCGCATCCCACAAACGGATGTTTATGGGATGTTAAAATGTTTATCTTTGTCATCTTTGTTAAAATGTCATGCATGCTTTGAATCAAAACTGAAATGCAATCTTTATCAGATTTAGAAAGTCCTTTTATTAACTTTTTAAAACATGGGGATTCACTACTTTTCTTGTCTCTTTGCTAGCAACCTTTGTTTCTCCTTCTCAGCCAGATCAGCTATGTCGTGCAATTGGTGCAATTTAGGATACGTAAGGGTGCACCTGATTCCAACCTGAAATTAAAAAAATTAAAAACAAATAAAAACTCACTAAAGCACCCGATAGGTAGTAATTACAAGAGAAACACTCATTGGTTCTTCAGAATAAAGTTCTGGCAAATCTATCCTAAAATTTAGTATTTAAGGAGCATGATTTTCTATCTAAAACACATTGTCCGAATGCGCGATTACAGGAAGGATCCTCCTATATCCCACCCCATCTATTTTGCACATTTAACTTTATAAATTGTCATTTACGTTCGTTAATACTAGTTTCATTATCTTTGTACTTGAAAATAATTGTCGGAGAAGTTTAATTAAGCGGAAAGTTTACTTTAGTGTACGTGTGTCCTTTCGAAGCCGTTCTGAAGTAATTTCAATTTTGATACAGGGGTACCGTTTTGAACTCACAGGTCACCCTGTAAAGTTTAAAAGGTTCGACGTCAAGGAATCCCCTTGCGTGTACTAGGAAGTCAGGTACGTGGGGCTCTGTGTTTTAAAAATACAAATACGCAAATACTTAATCATATTACAGGTACATGTATTTACATATGTTTAACATGATATTTCTTTTAAAATAAGTTATAAGTAGTGTTTGATGATGCTAGGGTGCTGCAATGGCTGAAATTTTATTTACTTAATAAAGCAGAAAATTCCATGCTTGTATAAAAGCTGCTCAAACTTGATTCGCACGTTTGTATTATGTCAGGTTGTGTGAAGGAATTGTATTTAAAATTGCTATTGAACACCAATTTTGGTATAAGCTAATCAACCTGAAAAGAAGTGGCCTCTAAATGAAAGATTAGGGTGGCAGGTAAAACTGTCAAGAATTATTTTACATTATTACTAGAAACGGCAACAACAACGAAATTTAAAATATTTCCTTTTTCAATGCATGAACAATCTTTTCTAATGGAGGATACAAAAGATGGCTCTTACCATGGTGTGAGAGAATAAAAAATCACGACAATTAAGGGACACACACATTTAAAAATTTGCAGTCCTGGACACAGCCTACAAGGCTTACCCTGAAGGCACTTTTTCGATGAGAAGAGAATTCCAAAATCTCCTTCAGAAACGAAATTATGTCTTGCAGGAATTTGTTTGTTCCAGTTCTGAACAGCTGCCCTGGAATTGTATGGTTCAGATTCTAAGGTTTAGCACCAGATCCAATCACACCGTTCTGCCGCTAAAGTTTGTGTAGAAAGGATTTTGTCTATTGAAGCACCAGTTGTCTGTTCACTGTTCTGTTTGTTGATAGGAGCACAAGTTGTTTCTCTTCACTGTTCTGCAATGAAAACTTTCATCAGAACTGTTGATCCTACTTCCAGCTCTTGTGGAAGACTTTTTCCTTAAGTTTAATTTAGATGCTGTTTGTTGATCCTTAATCTCCATATTCTGCAACGTTCTTTTCAATCCTCCTCTGGTAAGATCATTCTATCTTGTATATCCCCCCTGTCCAGCCTTTTAGTTTTTTGTCTATTTCTTTTTTCTTCCAACTTTTTCTTTCTTGTTTAAGTCAAAGCCAAACATCTTTTTAGGCCTTTTTATTCCCATGTGCGTTAAATTTTATTCTCCTTTCCTTTTAATTAGTTTTCTCTGAAATTTGGACTTGTAAAACGTTTTTCTTATTTTAAGGTATTTGCTGAAATCCACTAGAAGGGCGTCACATTTAGAGTTCTCCATCTTTATACCCATTGTTCTATTCTGGTGTTGTTTTGTTACTCTGTTTTAGCATTCAAGCCCTTTTTATTTGGCCAAATGGAAAAGACCCCTTTATTGCCTTTATATATTTTCAGAAATTTATTGGGGGAAAGTTTTATGGAAAATGGTAGGGCTGCCATTTCAGGTTTCCAGTTTTTTCCTCTTTAAGGTTTTTTTCTCAAATAAAAATTTCCCTTTAATTTTCTATTAAATTTTTTTGTTAATTTGCTAAATGTTGTAAATGTGTAATTCCGTTAGCATGATTAAATAAGAATGCCTTTCCCAAGTTAATTAATTATCCAAAAGAATAGAATCCTTTGCCTTATAATTCCTATAAAAGTCTCTAGTTCTAAGTTGATGCCTTCCAATAAATGTGCCTTTTATCTTTTCACCACATGAATGTATCACGTTCTCTCAGTTGTTCCTTTTTACTTTAATTTTAAAATAACACTTAATAAACACGAAATCATAAAAAATGTTCCCAATCCAACAGCTAAAATTAACAATATTGTTTTTCCTATTGATCCAAGGAATCCAAGTGGATTTCCAAAAATATCCCTGAAAGATGCTGGACCATCAGCTGCATGACCAGATGTGGAGATGCTTTTATTTATTTTTGGTTGAGAAAGCTCAATCAAAGGCTCCTCTAAACAACAAGACACGTTCACATGATTTCATCTTTCTTGTTTTAGACATAAGGAATGCTAGTAGTATTTTTGTCTGCTTTAAATCTAATTTCGAATTCCTGTTCTTTAGTGGTGATATAAATTGATATAGTATGAACCAAAACTCTTCACCTGCTAAATCAACGGTAACATAACCTGGCAAACAAGTTAATTTTGCCGTGATAATAATTTTTGTTAAGGTGAGACAAGTGTAACACCCGGTAGAAGGACCAATTGTGATAATCTATAGGCAAATGAGATCTGTATTGACTCGAAAACGATAGTTTTTTTTTAAAATTAACTGACATTACAATTGCGCTACTTGTAATGGTAGTTGAAGTTAAAATGCCTTCGTCACTGATAGAAAAAGTTTGGTGATCATATGTTTTTGGCTATCTGTTTTTAAATCTTTAGTTAACTTAAGGCTGCAAATACCCCTTGGGTATGTCTACAAAGTAAATTTTTCTCATGAAAATTGCATGTTATCATTTTTTCATCTAAAATAAAAACATTTGATAAATGAGTTGATGCTTGTACATCACTTATTTCACCATATTTTGGCCTTCATTTGTGTTCTACATTTTATAAATAGGCTACAAGTGGTTCTTTAGATTTTTTAATAATTTTTTGGTTAATAATTCCGTGGGCTCGTTGTACGTTCCATCCACATACATATCAATAGAATCATTATAAATTACTGTTTGATCAGTTTTTGCTATAAATACTGTGCTATTTTTGTCAATTCTAAGTTCCAAAACAGGTCTACAAGAATATCCTTGTATTTGCCAAACTTCATAAATTTCCAAAAAATCTTTTATCAACCAAAATCGATAGAACAAAGAAGGCTGACTGTCAACTATGTGACAATATGTGCTTCCAGAATCTCCTGGAATGCAACTAATAAAGCCAGGGAAATGTAAGGATTCTTCTGTTAAAGTTAGAATTTTTTCCCTAACAGGCAATGTTCTCCCCATCCACATTGTCAATTTTATTGTCAAGAAACAAATGAAAGATCCTTCATGGGGACAGGAAAAGTGTAATAGAAATGCATAGAATCCATTCGCACTTCACTGAATGAAATGATAACTGGACAACAAACAAAGCATTTCCCTTCATATCTGTCAGAGGCGAAACGATGTGATCCAAGATTTTCCAATGTTACTGTTAATAGGCGATTCAGGTTACAAGTCTGACCACCAGGAACATTTAAAATTGCTCAATCTCAGATGCCTGATCCCAAAAGTATTGCAACTTGTTGGTTGATTTAATCCTGCACCCGCACCCACATAGGGAATTAGAACTCCCACAATTATTGCAATCTGAACAGGAGCTATTGATCGCATTGGTTGAGCCTGCCATTCTACTAATTTTAATTTAATTGCCTTTGCTATGTCTCCTAGTTTATTTCCTAATAACTCTCCAAATAACATTGATAATTGAAAAGTACCGCGAAAACAATAATAACAAAATGCAAAGAAAAAAATGTTCCTCTAACAAAATTGCAAATAGTTATTTAAAGAAATCGTTTTTTGAGGGCAGTTTACTTTAAGTAGAAAAGAGAAATTCGAAACTAGTAGTTGATCATGGTCACCTATACCAGGATCAGTCTTTATACTCAATACACTATCTTGTCTATTAGTAATTAGCAGTTCCTGTATACTAGTGCCACGTGTTGGAGATTTGTTAAGTTGCTCTAGAAAGTGTTCGGCAAGAATGTCTAAGAATTTCTGAGAACTTAGAGGATAGGGGATGGAAGGCGTGTGACCGTAAAAGGAAAATAAGTATCATTTTTGCCCATTTGTAAGGTACATGCTGCAAATTGCTACTTCACAGTCAGTTTTAAGCTCAGTTTCCCTTGTCGAGTTAATATCATTTGCATGTGCAATAAATACTCCCCCATACCCATCAGTTCTATCTCAGCGGTAAAATGTTAGGCTGTCGGGAAGAAATTCTGCTGTAGAATGTTCAGGTTTGAGCCACGATTCAGAACCAAAGATGATATCAGGTGCCTCAGATTCAACTAGTTCTCTAAATTTTAATGATTTATTTTTGAAACTTTGGCAGTTAAGCGTAATTATTTTAAAGCTTGATGATTTTGCAGTTCTGATATTAGTTTTAGGAAAGTCTCCCTTTTTAGAGTTTACTAGTTACCCTGGTTTACACGACCCACAGCTCTAACCAGAACCGAGATCTCTTCTGCAAACTGTTTAAGGCAGGGTTTCTTAACTGCAGGTACTGGGGGTCCACGAAGACGTTAAAAATAATAATATAACAGGGTTCCCCCAGACCTGGAAATGACAGGGAAGAATGGTTTAGTTTGAAAAAGTCAGGGAAATTCAACGCAGTCATGGCGATCTAAAATTAATACTTATACAAGGTTAGCTCAGGGCGCTTTTTCCAAGTAGAAATTTGCAAAATTTCCACATTTTCGGAGTATAGATTTGCAAACTTTTTCACGTTTTCCATGTACCAATTTACACAATTTCCCACGTTTTCTGAGTATTAATTTGCAAAATTTTCCACGTTTTTTGAGTACAAATTTTTAAAATTTTCCACGTTTTCCTAATACAAATTTGCAAAATTTCCCACGTATTCCGAATAGAAATTTGCAAAATTTTCCATGTTTTCCGAGTACAAATTAGAAAAAATTTCCACATTTTCCGAGTACAAATTAGAAAAATTTTCCACATTTTCCGAGTACAAATTAGCAAAATTGTCCATGTTTTCCGTGTACAAATTTTCAAAATTCTCTAGGTTTTTCGAGCACAAAGTTTCCACATTTTCCGAGGACAAAATTGCAAAATTTCCCACTTTGTTTGAGCACAAATTTGTAAAATTTTCCGTATATAAAATTTTGCCATTTTAAAAAAATTTTCTGCAAGTTTTTTTATTTTAAATTTTCATTTTATGTTAATTTAAAAATTAACATAAAAAAAATTTCTATGTTAATTTCCAAAATTATCGTTAGTAAATTTAAAAAAATATTTTCCAGTGTCAATTTGGAAAATATGTCATTTTTTCACGTTGTCATTGGTCTGGGAATTTTCTTTCAAACCTGGAAAAGTCAGGGAAGTTAAATATGAATTTTCTGAGGGAACCCTGTATAATAAACCAGCCCTACACTTAAGTTTATAAGGGGTCCGTCAGATGTTTTAAATATTGCAAGTGGTCCATGATGATGAAAAGGTTAAGAACCCCTGAGTTAGATCCTCGGTGGTGGAACGTTTTAGAGTTCCACAAAAATAACTTTTCTTGCGTGTAATTCCCACTTGCTCAAGGAATTCGTTTAGTTCATATCTCGGTTTATTGTTTCAGATATGGTTAAATTGCTGGTGAAGTCTGGAGCTGATGTCAATCGTCGCGACGAATATGAGTATACGGCTCTATTAGGCGCTTGCCTCAATGGCCATGGCAGCATCGGCAGTTACTTGGTGAAAAGCGGTGCGGAGGTGAACGCTAGCAATATTGATGGCACAACGCCTCTTTTGTTCGCCATCCGGGCCACACCCTTAAGCGTGCCGCTCATCTCCGACCTGCTGAAAGCCGGGGCCTGCGTCGACGGTTGTGACTCGTTAGGAGTGACTCCTCTCCACGCCATCGTCGAAAGACAAGGTATATTTCATGACAACGCCAAGTGGGATATTATCGAGCTTCTGCTGTCTTACCCGTGTTATGTCAATGCCAAGGAAAATTTCGACGGTCCCACGCCGCTTCTTACAGCCGTGCGCAACGATGATCTGAAATCGGCGCTGATGTTGATCGAGGCTGGCTGCAAGGTGGACATTGCGGATTATTTGGGTAATGTGCCCATGTCTCGCGCCATCGAGGAGGAAGTCTACCCTCTCGTGGAGCTGCTCTTGGCAGCCGGTGAACGGATCCTTCGCAAAGACTGGATGGAAATAAAAAGTTTGCTTGAGCGGAAGGATCCTTCAATGTTGGAACGCTTGCTGGCCGTGGGTGCCGAATGTCCGAAGTTGTCCAACGTGTGCAGAAGGGCTTTCTACGATCACTACGGGACCCAGACTCGGAGTCGCATCGACGAGCTGCCCTTGTCCCCATTGATCAAGAGGTATCTTTCTTACAAAATCTTGTAAGATATACACAAACAAGATGTACTCTCGCAATAGTTTGGACTTTTATCATTGCAATTTTTTTGATTTAGCCCGTTTTTGTAAGTTAAGATGAGAACAGTGCAGGATGAATCTCAACGCTTCTTGTACGCCATTCTTTATCCGAGTCTTAAGTGAGTAATAAAACACTCAGAAACTGGGGATTGGACTCTTTGAATTTGTACCGAGAAGTGTTCGGTGAATGGTAATGTGCTAAGGTATTGCATTTCGATTTTCTTTACTTTGATTTGTCAAAGTTTCTTCCAGAACGGCACACCGACTCCAGGATACCCTCAGAACTGGAAAACTAGCCCATGCCCCCATTCATCAAAAGGTATATTTTTTTCGAAATATTGCAAGATGGACATCGGTGGAGGAATCCCGCCGTGCCCTCTCGCTACAGTCCTCGAAAAACATCGCTCGGACTCGTACTCGGCATCACGGAACCAAAACCATACCGGTCGTACGTTTTTGGACTGCAACGACTGGTCAACGAGGGTTTCTTCGAAATCCAAAATTATTGATTGATTTCTGAAAGTTATCTAAGAATTTTGAGAATCATGATAGATGTACATGTATTGAAACTTTTATTGTTTTTTATTGCAAGATGTTTAATCCTTACTGGTCAGATATAATCGACATTTCCGGACGTAATTTATGGATGGCCCCCGCGCCGTGATGACAGCTAGACGAACATGCAATACAAAATACTGGTCACGCTGTTTGCTGGATGTACAATGAAAAAGGTAAGAAGATTAGATTAGATTAGATTAGAGATTGATCACCACGCCGAAGCCTTATGGTGATTTAGGGGTCTCAGAGAGAGACAGGCGGGATGTCTACATGATTTTTTTTGTCGCACGCCTGAAGGGGACGTATGGCGTTAAGGCAAGATCTGAAAGATACGGGGGATGAGGCTTAAACAACCTTGCAAGGGAGGTTGTTCCAGGGAGGAATCATGCGCGGGAAGAAAGAAAATTTAAAGAAATCGTGGTTAGTAGAGTAAAGGCAAACTTTGAGAGGAAGATCGCAATGGCCGGAAAAATGGGGGTCCAGGAGAAAGTGACTTTTGTCAAGGATGGTAAGAGAGTTAAAGATGCTGAAATGGAGATGGAGTTTATGTTCTTCCCTTCGAACAGAGAGGGGGGAAGCTGAAGATCGCTAAGGGTGAAGGTCATACAGGTGGCCCAGGAGTAACGGCCTGAGATTTGCCAAGTGGCTTGGCGCTGTGGACGTTCCAATAAGTCCTGGGGGGATTTGGTGTGGGGGTCCCAAACCGCACTGGCATATTCGAGTAACGGGCGAACCAGCACTTTGTAGGCCATCAAGCGGCAGGAGGGACTGGCTTTTTTTAGAACGTGGTGGGTG
>JAQGAO010006841.1:0-11868 GCA_034697705.1 Ommatoiulus sabulosus | reverse complement strand
CCTGCCGTTCGTACGTCCTACAACTTCATGCTTTTGCTATACCTCGATAGCTTCGATCGCATGGCGGCCCAGCCGGAAGGTTTCCATTTTCGGCCACCAGTCGAGCGACGAAACTGAGAAAGACTCCATTGTCCACGGAGGAAACAATGAGTGGGTCGTCCATGAACGCTGACCACATCCCTCCATATGTCCATGGACGCTGTTATATCGTGTGGGGGTGACAGGAAACATCGAGCAGCAATCTATTTAAAACAATGTGCATGGAGAACCACTCGGGGTTATCTGCCGCCGATGTAACACCTCTAGTTTACGATAACACATTCCGAAAGATAACCGTTGATCAATCGGTATTTTAAAAGCGCGCGGGAAGATTACCTGTAGTCGAACGAACGGTTGATTGCATGATGAGATCATGATTCGACGGGGAAAGTCGGTGAGTGACTCATTTAATCCGCCGGAGATGGCTCCGAAACACTCCTCGGAAAGTGGCTCCAATATAAGTGCCCCCTTTAGAGTACAAAGTTCTCGAGCCGCTTAAAATCCGAGTTAATTATATTCGTTAGGCTCCTTTAACCCTAATTAGAATTCGAACGCCCGCGTTCTATACGACGTTCCATAGACTTACCTGGTGGGGAAAGCCCCGACTCGAAAAGTTGAAAGAATAAAAAAACAAAAACTTTTTTAAAACGAGCGAGAACGGGGTTGAATAAAGAGTGAAAAAATAAAGTACAGTGTATACGCGGAGTACGTACCTTCCTGCGATGTTGGCAAAGATCTCGAGTGAGGTGGGCGATCGCTGCTAGCTCCGATGGCTTGACTGCGACTGGCGCCCACGAGTGCCAACAAAATCAAGCAGCAAACGCTCAGCCTTCGATCCTGCCGCCACAACAAATTACGACTATACATACTAGAGCTACTTGGTCGCACTCGGACGACACTTTTTAAACCGCTTTGACAGCGAAACAAAGCGCGCACAACACGGTACTCGTCACCACTCCATCCATACACACGGAACACCACTTCGAATCACGGCTCGCGTCGTCTGCTCCGCTTTCGAACCAACCCGTGCTGCTCTATCGATTCCAATCGATGATATCGATATCGAGGCGCCCGATGATGAGCTCCACTTCGAATTCGCGCTACTGCGCCGAGAATTACGTACTCGTAAATGAGCCTCTTTTACGTCGGACGAAAACCTACTATATCTTCGAAAGTTTTCTGGTTTCGATATAAAAGGGTAATTTTGGAGGCGATCGCAGCGCCCTCTCTGGATGGCGTTCTTCGTCGCCATGGATACGCGTGCCGAGCACGTGACCGTGACGTCATCTCCTGGGGACAGCGTGGCGAAGGTCGAGTGGCTAGGATGACACAGCTGTTGCGCCGAGCGCCAAATACGAATTAAATTGAATCAAAAAATGATTCCATTTCAAATTGCGCATTGGGCGAAAATTTAGGCAGGAAATAGGATTGCGGTTTTTTTTTTAGAAAAATAAATTATTAAAAGTGCGGCAGTTTAAAAGCATCTCTAATGAATCGTTTACGAGAGTCTATGGGTGAGAACACACTGAATGCTTACTTTCGACGTGCTTCTTTCCTGCTTGTTTTCAGCTTCTTGTTTCCAGCTTGTGGAACGCACGATGAACGCTGATATCAGCGTGATGTTCAGCGTGCTCGGTGGCACCACTGCATGCGTTATGCAAAGTGAAACATTCGCGAAATGTGTTCAAAAAGGTGAAATTGTTGTTCAAAAATGCCGTCTCAATAAGACTCGCATATAAAAAAACTGTACCTTTTATTCAAAACTTTCTGTTAGTTCAAATCTGTGAAACTTGCACTTTTTCGTGTTTTCGCTGAAAACGTGAATTTGTTGTTCAAAAATAATGTCTCTATAAAATATGCATTAAAAAAAAAGGAACTTTTGTTCAATAATGTGAAATTGTTATTCAAAACTGAAAATTTCGTTCATGCCATAACGGGCATCAAAACTGCACGGTATACGGCTTGGCATGATGATTCTTACACCTTCTATCTGAGTACCCCTAGTGAGACCCCAGTATCCGCGGATTGAAAATGCTCAATTTATTGCAGTATTGTAGCCTAATATTTAAACTATTATTAAACTAAATATATACTAAACTAAAATATTTTTATTTACAGTGTGTCGTGTACCATTTTTAAAGCACATTTCGATATTTCGCCTGAATATACAATTTATCCATGTTTTATTTAAGGTTATTAGGTCTCCGACATGTTCAAATTGTAAATATAATTGCGCTTAAAAAGTTTATTTCGTAAGACAGAATTATCAGTAAACATTAGGCAATTTTATTTTTCATTGTTTGATTAATTTTAATATCACCGCCGATAGCATTCATTCGTACAATTGTCTATGTTTCTAAGTAGCAACGCTTAAATTTCTGGCATTTATTCAAACAAGTTTTTTTATTATTTAAAACTAGAACTACTTTATCTCTCAGACATCCCATTTCATCAGGGGGTGTCAATGAGAGGCTAACCAGCCGTAGCCACTACGGATAGCCACACTGTAGCCATTTACGAATGGCTAAAGCCCTGTACACACTAGCAATAAAACCAAAACCAAAAACCAGAAACGTTTCTTGAAAAGTTTCTGAACAAAATTTCGTCGTAAACTTTTTTTGCTGTCGTTACGTCTTTAAGGCTTAATTTTAGCTTCCGTCGTCTGCTCAGTTTCTTCAAAATGGTTTTTTCAGTGTGTATACGCTCAAGTGTATGAAAACTGGTTGATACAAGTTTTTTTGAAAACCAGTCTCAGCTTAGGAGCCATTCAAAAAAAGACGTCCTCAAAATTTTCCCAAAATTGGACTCCTCCTTACCCCCTGTCCGCACTATGTCCGATCAATCAGGTTCCCCCCCTCATTCGGACGTCCGAAACTTTAAAAGAATTGTATTCAGAAAATTTCGAAAGTTTTGCAAATTGGTACTCGGAAAACGTTTATTATGTACTCTGAAAAGGTGGAGAATTTTGCCAATTTCTCCTCAGAATCTGTTGGAAATTTTGAAAATTTCTCCTCGAAACTGTTGAACATCTTAGAAATCTGTACTCGAAAACATGTTGAAGATTTGTACTTGGAAAAACGTGGAAAATGTTGAAAATTTGTCCTCGAGAAAACGTGGAAACATTTGTAAAGATGACATCGGAAAAGGTTGAAAATTTGGCGAGTTTATGCTCGACAAAAACGAAAATTTTGCAAATTTCTACTGGGAAAATTTGAAAGTTTGCGAATGGACCCTGAGCTTTTAAGTTCTCCGACTTTTCCAGGTTTTCCAGGACTGGAGCTACCCTGTTTACTGACTTTTGCAATTTATAACACATCACCTACCCGATATTGCGCTCAATTTCCCTTTTACTTCGGGAACTGATTTTATTTGGCATTTTTTTATCTAGTGGACGTCCTAGTTGGTCATACCCCCCTTTCACGACATTTTTTTAGTTGAGGAAACTTTTTTTATGAGGAAATGAAACTATGAAAATCGTCACAACTTACTGAACTGTCCACCATCCTGTTACATTAAGTTTTTGGGCATCCTACAAACTTATAAGCACACTGTATAGATTAACAAGAGATATATATATTCCTGATTTGTTAAATTGTATTAAAAACTAAATGAAATTAATTCAATTTAATTAATTTGATTACTGTTTAGAATTCCGAGTAGCGCGTTCTAATTCTTCGAATTAATGCTCGTGCGAAAGCGCGTGGACTCGTTCTACGCATTGTTGTTGTTTTTTTAAATTCGAAAACTCCAATGAATTTGGTTCGCATATTTACTACCCTAAATTTATCATTTGATAACATTTCCGAAATGTAAATTACGGTTTATTGACTTGTAACTCTGTGTTATACAATTGGGGCTATATTTACGAAAGAAAAAATTAGGCAGTACTGAGAAAAAGCGAGATGGTAAGTCGACTATTAACCCTGTATCGGAAAATCATATACTATTCTAAAACATAGTTCGAGGCTTATCAATAATCATTTATTTGAATAATAAATTGCAGCCGGGACCTCCACCCCCACCTCCACCCCCGGCGGCAAAAGGACCTGAAAAAAAGCGCGGGGTCAAATCAAAAAAAATGTCAATAAAGGATTTTAGAAAATCCGAATCCGAGTCTGATCCGGAAGTTGGTCAGGAAGCGGAAAAAGCAACGCCTCAGATAAAAATAACAGTTAAGGAGTTGAACTTGACATTCATATTATACTTAATTAAATCAAACTTAACGAAACAACTTCATTTTTTGTTTTCAAATCTTCAAAATTGCAGCGCCGCTTTGTAAGATTAAAAGTTGGCAAAGATTTGGTTATTCAAATTCAGAAAAAAATGTTTTTTTTCAAAGCCTTTTGGAGATGTTGTATGAGGTTTAGACATAAAATGAAATATTTTCGACTATTTTTCCCCATTGCTAACGAAGGCGAATAAATATTGTAGGAATTGGAAACTTCACATATTTAAATTCCTAAGCGTAATTTCTAAATACTTAAAAACTTCATTTCAATTTTTTTTTTAAAAAAATCATCAAGAGGGATCAACACGAAACAGAGAAAAATGCAGTTTTTAATTAAATGAATATTTATGCGTAGAAAGTTTAATATAAAAAATTCACAATTCCAAGATATTTCCAATGGTTATCTATAGATAGGCTGCAACTTTCTAGAGGGATCAACAAGAAACAGCGAAAAATGCTGTTTTTAATTAAATGAATACTTATGCGTGGACAATTAAATAAAAATAAAAAAATTCACAATTCCGCGATATTTCCAATGGTTATCTATAGAAAAATAAACAACAGAAAATGTTTCATTTATATCTAAACTTTATTTAAAAAAGCACAATGAAAACAAATCTTACATACGCTGTATTTTCAATTCCTATAAAGTGGAGAAAACTTGTTAGATTTGAATTATTTCCAGTGGGTATACTCTTAAAATTCGTCCTACTCATTTCTAAAATTATTTCGATTCATTTTAAAATTCAGTTTCATTTTGACCGCTACTGGTCTAGCTAAATTATATATAGCTGTAAAAATAAACTGTTTACTTGGATGGCTCGCAGCCTCCGCAATCCTTGAAGGTTCCTGGACCACCACCACCACCACCGCCACCACCAGCAGCACCACGAGCACCTGGACCACCGCCGCCACCACCTCCACCACCATTCTTGGGAGGAAAAGTACAGCCGATCGTCGTTAACTACGACCATTTGCCAAAACCACAAGTATTTCAGCTTCCGATAAAGACACTGAAAATTTTCTGGGCACCTGTAAGCAAATGAAAAATGAAAAAAATCTAACATACGCTGTATATTCAAGTCCAACGAGTAGAGAAAACTTGTCGAGTCTCGAGATTGTCTTAAATACCCTATATAATACGAGATTAATAAACTAACATCGATGACAACAACGACCAAACAGCAATTTTGCTTTGCTATGTTTCGGGACCATGTCTCTTTATTAAAGCACTCTAAATTGGAAAAGATACATCAAAATGAATATCACAGCAATTAGATATACAACACTAATCATTAAGCGTACAAGTGTAAGTCAAAACATGGGATACTAGTGAAAAAACGTTAAAAATGTAAGATCGAAAAACCGCAAAACGAAAAAACGAGTGAGGAGTGAAATTACATAGATTATTAAATATAATGGGAGGAGGGGGGGGGGACTTGAGTAACATATACTCGAAACACAATGCAAACATACACACAAAATATTAAAAATAATTCCTACCCAGCAAGTCATTTTCTGCCAATACAACACCAACCAAAAACCAAAACTCTCCATATAATTTGGGGTAGTCGCTGTTTGGTCGTTGTTGTCATCGATGTTAGTTTATTTTCTACTACCGACCACTTGAAGATGACGTATTTCGTAAATAAACAATACGAGATTATCGAGTCTCGCATTATTTGTGACTACAAAAAAATCGTATAATGGCCAATATTGTCAACGATTGGCATGAATATTTTTGAAAATATTCACGTAGTTTGGGGCAGATTTGGAGAGGATTTAATGAATCGATTTAAATTAGACCCAGTTTAAAGAAACAAAATTGGGCAATTTTAAACGACATCGTCAACTTTTTCAGGTGGATCCGTCCAAAATCGAGAAAACAAGTTTTTGGGCAAAGCCGTGGAGTATCAATGAAAAGGCCATGAAACACGGCTTAGAGAAATGCTGCGAACTTTTTCCGAGACGAGTCGACGTAAAAAAATGTAACGGAATTACTTTCTATGTTAGAATAACAAAATAGAACGCAGGAATGGGCATTTGTATCAATCGAGACTAAGACTATATTCGCATTCTTGTATTATATAGTCATGACTATAAACGACTAATTTAGTCAGTCATTAGTCGTGGCTCTTCCGATTAGTCATAATCTATAGACGAATTTCGAATTAGTCGTAATCTAGACGAATTTGTTAGTCATTAGTCGTATACTGTAATGCAACGACTAACTAATTGTTGACAATTTTGCCAATTTTGTACAATTTGTGCTAATATTCCACAGTCATTAGTCGTATACTGTAATGCAACGACTAATTACAAATCACGTGTATATGTCTCGATTTAGTAGCGGCAACTAATATAAGTAAATCGACGTTAGAAAAGGCAGAAAGGATCATCGGCAAGTCCAACGTAATGGAAGGAGCAGCCGGTAAGAGAACAAGCCGCTTAATCCGATCAGCCATTATCTTCGATCAAAACCTTCACAACGGATTTTTTTCCTGTGCTGCCCTATGTTAAAAAAAACCCTCTTAGTTCGGTCGTCTCATCGCATAATTCGATCCAAGTGTTTCGTACAATTAAGCACGGACACGTTTGGACAAAAGGCGCATGCGTGCAACTAAGCAGCAGCTGTAGTTTAGAAAATGAAATGTCAGCCGTTAGCCTACAGCAAACAGGCATCATCAAACACTATACTTATATCCTTTTAAACATATATATGTATTTTTAAAACATTGAGCAAATTATGTTTGATACGGTCAATGTTTAGCTTGTTTTTTTTTACATTCATCGTTCGTTTCCATCAAAATCGCTGGAACCAACATGATCGAATTAAGCGGCTTTCCCTGAACTAGCATGGGAATTAAGAAATTGTGCCTGGCAGGGGCATTCTCTATGGGCATTGTGGAGAAGACAGTTTTAGGCATTGAATGATACAATTTCAATAAAATTGTTTTTTTGTTTTTTTCACTGAATGCGGGTGAATAATTAAGAATTGTAAATTTCACTTTTTAAACATCCATTTTAAATGGAAGAAGACGAAATTCACAATTCCTATAGTTACTGCGCTTCATCAAACAAACCTGGAAACCTGGAAAAGTGACCACCTGTTTTTTTGACCACATTTTAGTGTTTTGTTTTTTCTAGTGTACATTTCCTTCATAAAAATTCTTTGTATAGTGACCACCTGCCAATTGTGTACAGTGGCCAGTGTGCGTTGTCTTTTTTGCAATTTTTACATTGCCATTGTACCTTATAAAGTGACTAGATAACGGATGAGTCGCTTTATACATACTGCTTTAGCCCCAGTGGTTCTGGAATAATTCAGCCAATCGTTCTTATTCAGATCGAAAAAATCACTGAAAACATGATCGTAAGAAGCAAAAAGCAATTAAAACGAGGAAAACTTGATAATTTTTTTTTAAAAAAAAAATAATTTGTAATAAGGCAATAAATATTACACTGTATGTAATGCACATGGACATGATGATTCAGTAGTTTTTTGGTTTTGTGGTTTATTACTACATACTGTATATTACAGTCTATCATGTACAAGTTCATTATTTTAATTGAATTATTTGTAATTATTTATAATTATTTGTTCATTCTTTGTATAGTGACCACCTGTGTACAGCGACCAACATAGCATTTTTTTTGGTGGTCACTCTTAACAGGTTTTACTGTATATATTCAATCTTAAGCCTAAAACTACCTTCGAAAAATTGCCTGTATAGACCATAGACAAGGGCTTCTTTAATGTGTTTTTTTGGTTGCATCGCAGTACGCCCCATAGAGTCGTCTGGATTAACCCCGGAAGAGATACGACAAGGGGTTTTGAACTTTGAATACACGAATGACATGTTGGTTACTATCATCTTGAACATGAAGTCAGTTCTGTGCAATCAAGCTAAAGTGGCGCAGCTGAACGCGGCCACAGACAATTACAGCAACATGCTCATCCTGGATAAAGTCGGCATCATGGTACGTTCAATTCAATTCCGTATATATATACTTAAAAAGTCAAAAATCACTGGAGACATCGAACGAGCCCGCGATGAAAACTCGCAATTATTGAACGCTTCAAATGGCATCTTCCCAATTTTTATTAATGACGTCATACGTAAAATGCTTGCGAATGACGTCATTCGTTAAAAAGGACCTATTTTTATTTGTACATTTAATTGACACATTTTTTTCAGCGGGCATTTTTATCGGATTACTTGTTTCGTACATTTAATCGGAAATAAATTCGGGCATATTTTCGTACATTTAATCGAATATTTTTCGCATATTTAATGAGACATAATTGGTACCTTTAAATCGAATATTTTTCGCACATTTAATTGAGCATTTAAAATATTCGGGCATTAATATTTCGTACATCGTTTTTAGGACATCCCTATCCACATGGCATTAACTCGCTGACTATAGGTTAATTAATTGAAATACACTTGAAACAGAACTTAAAGAAATGTCTCGTTTTATAACTTACTGAATTTGCCAAGTAGTTGCCGGTCGTTTAGTATTTCAGCAGACAGACTTACTTGACGAATGTAGACAGCTAGAAAACTTTCTTCAAATATAGGATTATTATTTTTTGTTTTTGCCAGTTAGCGGGCATACCTCACATCGAGACGTACATTCATTGGATGTTGCGCGTGAAGGACTTTGAAGTGGATTGCAATCGTCTTTTGGAGGTAACCGGACCTCGGATTTTGGTCCAAATACAAAAAGGTGCTAAACTAGAAAAAAAAATCCCATTTACGATGACTATTTGCATGTATACCTCACTACGATAAGCATTCGGAAAAGCCGGCTATCGCTATAGAACAACTGATGACCAATCAAGGATTCTTGCTGACCCTCAGGATCATTTTGGCCGTGGGCAATTCCATGAATGCGGAAATCCTCCCACGCGGTTCATACGGCTTCGATCTGAAATTAATTAACAAGGTAGATAAATTTGCATCCATCATTAAATTGCATTAGCCCACATCTAGTCACGTGGACAATTTGATCGAATTATGCGATAAGATGACCGGATTAAACGATTTTGAAACACTATAGGACAGCGTACGTGTAGGATAAAAATCCGTTCTGACTGTCAGACCGAATAAAATGGCTGATCGGTTTAGGCGGCTTTCACACCGTAACTCCAACTTACCTCTCGCTAACTCATTTTGCAGCTCGCAGACACAAAATCTTCAACCGGTAGCACGTTTTTGGAGTTTCTCGTTGAGACCATTGAGACCGACTTTCCAGCAGCTGATCAGTTTTGGAAGGATTTTACGAGCTTAAATTCAGGTTGGTCATCTTTTGAGAATCCACACCTCGAGTCGGATGCTTCTTGATGCAAGGATGCTGGACAACTTGAGTTGGATGGGACGATGAAAAATATCCAGTCGCGAAGCGATACATTTCTAATATTTGCACGATTTACGAGTGTTTTAGGGGCCATTCAAAACAGGACGTCCATCCCTCCCCCTGTCCAAATTTCGTCCGTGACTCAACCAACTCCCCCCCCCAACCCCCTAAACGAGGACGTCCTTTTTGAATGGTCCCATTTGGGAATAGAGCATCCTCAGACTGGAAGTTTGACCGCTGCGTGAAAAATTACCGTACACAAATTCAAATTTTCACTTTCCCTCCATGCAGGCATGACAGTGAAGGACAAGAGGGACACCATCGCGTACGAAACCAACAACATGAAAAAACTGGTGGAAATGCTGTGCCATCTGCTGGACGTGGACTTAGCTGCCGAATCCGACTTGGGAGCATGCTTGGACAAAATCGACTCTCTCGTACGAGCCAAGCCGCAATCGTTTTTCGATAATCACAAATTCGTTTACAAAATTTTAGTAAGAACCAGGACACTGAAAACTTAAGTCGACAATACGCGAGGAAAGTTATATCTGGAAATACAGCATGTTCAAAAAGTTGTGTTTTTTAGAATGTGAATTACAAGAAATGAAATGTTTTGTCAATTATAAAAACATAAATGAAGTGAAATTACTTTCAGTTTGACATTTTTATTTTTAAAAGCCATGGTTAGTACTTAGTAAAATGCTCAGAAATATGCGCTTGACTTTTCGGACACGCCTAAAATTGCCAAGTTTCCAGATATAACTTTCCTCGTGTATGACCGCCTTTAAGAAGATGCCCGCGGTGCCACCATCTAGATGACACTCACGATGACGGTGATGCAACATAGATGGCAGCACTTTGGGCGTCTCGTTACGATGACAAGGTGATGTTCCGGACAGAGTTTTAACCTGGCCCCATTTCTTCTCAAAAGCCACTCGCCAAAAGGCTGTGGGCCGACTTGAAGGTGGTGAAGACGAACTTGATTAAGGCAGACGACGCCTTCACTAAAGTCAAAACTTTCTTCACCATTGGCTCCCGTGGCGGCGAAGAAGGTTACGTCATCGACATGTTCTTGGGGGACATGAAGCAATTCATGACGAGTTTGAAGGTGCGTATCGAGCCTATTGAGCAGTGTTTCCCAGACCTGTGAAAATAGTTAAAAATATCAATAATTGGAAAAATATTTCGCAGACCGCTAAGACAGAACTAAGAAACATTAGCAGGGTTCCCCCAGAAAATTCATATTCAACTTTCCTGACTTTTCCACGTTTTTAAACATTTCCCTGACCGAGACCATGTCAAAATTGACGTGGATAATAGTCCTTAATGGATAATAAAACTGACAGGATAATAATCAATATTTGCAAAATTTACTAATGATAATTTGAATGTGTCCTCGGAAAAGATTGGAAGTTACGCAAATTTGGCGAATTTGTACTGGGAAATTTCTAAAGTTTGCAAATGGGCCTCGAGCTAACCACGTAGAAGCATTAATTTTTGATCGTGACAAAGTTAATTAGTTTCATTTCCCTGCCTCGTTCATAATGAATCATTCTTCCCTGACTTTTCCAGTCATTTTTAAGCTCCCCATCTTTTCCAGGTCTAGGAGAACCCTGATTATATTGGGTTTCTTTTGGTTGTAGTTTCAAAATAGGCTATAGACTATAGTTATTCAAAATAAATCAGAAACTTAGCTTTTTCAGAAGAGAGGATTTGTGGATTTTAACGTTGGCCTATTTCTGCACAGGAGGGCTAACTAAACACCAACATAATTAAGAGGGGAATTTTTGAAATATTTGAGGGGGACAGTAAGAGATGATGATGATGATCTAGATATCGCCTCAATGACACCCGATGAAGTCGGGTGTGGCGTTTCCCCATTAAGGGGGTTTTAAGCACCTTTTTTTTAAGAGTAGAATTTGAAAACAATAATCCAGTGTATGAGAGCTCTATCTCAGACTCTGGCATCTCTCCGTTAAGGACGCTCATGACAAAATGCGTGCCCAGCGAAAGGAAAAAGAATCAAGAAAGATGGATAATCAAATATCAATCAAACGCAGTAAGTGACCATATATTATTACGTCAACCAAAATGGACAACAACAAAATTAAACCATGAAAAATACGGAAAATTCATGGAAGGCTGCAGGTTGGATACCGTGGGTGGTCCATTTATCATGATTTGTCCAAAATCTTTTAAAATAAATAGTAAATCGTAAAAGTTATCAGAATACAAGA
>JAQGAO010006840.1:0-11869 GCA_034697705.1 Ommatoiulus sabulosus | reverse complement strand
TCCAACAGATTCTGAGGACAAATTGGCAAAATTCTCAACCTTTTCAGAGTACAAAATTTACGTTTTCCGTGTACAAAGCGGCAAAACTCTCCAAATTTTCCGAATACAATTTTTTTTAAGTTCAGGGCGCACGAATAGGAGGATGGTGGCGGGGAGTCCTGATTGACCGGACACAATGCGGTTAGGGGGTATGGGGGAGTCCAATTTTTGGAAAATTATGCGGACGTCCTTTTAGAATGGCCCCTAAGCTTCTGTCCGAGTACCCCTATTATCCCAGGATCTTTTTGTGCGTAGGTTTTTTCACAATTGGCTTTTTTGCTTAGCTGTAAACATTCGTTAAGTATTACTTTACTGTCCGGCGATGCGACTAATTGGTCAGGATACTATTTTTGCATTATTGATGCGATTGACTCCCGTAATGACCGGACTAGAGACCAGTTTTTGTTAATGTTTTATGCGGTAAATGACAGTTATTGTCGTTTTAGGAACTCGTAATGTCCGATGTCTTTAGGATAACTCCGTTTTATGGAGCCATTAGGGTTTGTTTTTTTTTGGTCACAAAAATATTCGTGTTTTTTTTTTAACTTAATCGATGTCGTTTAATACGCACCTTTAGGAGACGCTGACAAATAAATGAGAGGTTTTAGTGGCTTCTTTATCGATGGCTAATTATCACGTGTCTAGGTGTGATTGTCACTGTCCGCTTTTTTTAAAAGTATATAGCGAGGCTGAAATGACAGTCTTTGGCCTCATACATTAAATATACGTTGTTGCTTTTTTGTCTAAGTTCGTTGTTAAGCAACCTGGAAGGAGCTTTTGCATTTCCAATGGTGGTGTAACTAATAATCATATCGAATTTGCATTCTCATATCCCTTAGTGTTTAAGTTCTTTGCAGTGGTTGTTGTTGTGCTGTTTTTTTTGGTTTTTGGTTTTTTTAACTACTCTACAGCTTCAGATATTTTTTCAATTTTTTTAAATACATTTCCTTTTGGGAAAATTTGTAATGGTTATTAGAAAAAAAAATATAACTTTTGAACTTCATTTTCAATCTAATACCCTAAAGTCAGTGCATAAAGTGTACTGAAACATATTTTTATATTTTTATTTTTCGCGAGGTATTTCGCGACCATAAAATTAATGAATATGGTGGAATCTCACTAAGAAGAACTCGTATCGTACGAATTACTGATAGTGTGCCTTATTTTGAAAGCGGGCAAACCCGCATTACACCGGAGCTTTCAATGATTGCTTACTAACAGGAAACGCTCTGAAGCATCGTTGTTTCAGGTGTTTTCAATTTTCGGAATACAATGGAACTTCGTTAAGAAGAATTCGCTTTATACGAATTTCTGATAGTACGAACTCATTTTCAGTCCCTCTCCTACTCGTAGTGTATTCATCGAATGATGTCAATTCCTTCGTTTAAGACGAATTCCGAATTCGGATATTAACAATTTTTGGCTTAAAACGAAAGTTTTTTTTTCGATTTCCCGAACAATTCGTTCTATGTTACGTTAAGAAAATTTTAAACAGTACAAAAAAATGGTAGGCGATGACGGGGAATTCTACGATAAATGTTGAACACTTTACCATTCATAAACAACGTACGTGGAGTAGGATTGCATTCAAATTTCATTTCGATGAAACTTTAGTTCTTATTGTTGAAATCGTGTTTCGTCCGACTCATGATAATACGAACAACGGTTTAAACGAACACATTTTGACGTGGCTCGAGATTAGTCTTAACCAGGCTGCAGAGGATTCAATTTTCTCAAAGACGTATTTTCATATTTCAAACGTTTAGCATCGCCGTAATCGGGATTTAAACTATCACCCGTTTGGTGCAATCGATAAGGCATTAAGGAGGTGGTGCGAGTTGCGCTAAAATAGTTGTTGTTAAAACAGAGCCGTACGTAGCAAACCGGTCTCGATATAAACTGAATAGTTAAGCATCCGAATCGTCTTATTTTTTCCGTCTTTTTAAGCTCCTTTTTTCTTCTTCGTTTTATTTATTCGCCCCTTATTAAATAATTCAAATGCTGATGCGCAGTTTGAGGTTGATAAAAGCGCTGGCAAATGATGACACACCCATTTACTATCAGCCGTGTTTAGTATACGAGACGAGCGATTAGTGCTGCTATCTCTCGTCAAATTATACACCAAATTCGTATACTTTTTTTTTCTATTCCCTTTCTTCCGACGGAGGTAATTTTTTTTATTTACCTCGGGGACAATTACCCCCGAGGGTGGGGACATTTAGAGGGGACCCGCGTGAATATTTGATCCCAAATGCGTGCGCGCTTTTCAATGGACCGTCGTCGTGGTGGTGAATTATTCACTCGTCGCCATATTGATCCACCATTGCCTTTATTGGAACCAACTCCTCCTCGCCTTTTGGCAGGGAAAATCCCCGACTTTTTGCCCGTCTTTCCCCCATGCACTGAACTCGATGGGTTTTGGCGCTGACTTTATATGGATTTAGATTTATTTTTAACTCATATTGATTCGGCGCGCCGCTCGTTAATCACTTTTAAAAGATGTATGAAAATCGTAGCCAACCGATCGCGGCGCCACCTAGGGGTTTCTAGCCAGAACCGCGTCGAAATTGTCACCTAAACCTTATTTGTTTTTTTTTAATACGACTTACATGTAGTTTTTTGGATTACTGGATGGTTACCTGCCCCTCTAAATGCAGGGCCCTGATAACAAAATTTGGAAATTGATTAATTTAAGAAGTGCTTGCGTGTGGAGGTCAGTTCGCATGTCATGCGTTGGTCAGTCCGCCTCCTTGGTCATGTGATAATAACTTTCACAAAACTAGGGAGTTTGAGAATTTCTACATCACTATCATTGCATCAGCTGTGTCAGCCTCATGTGTCTGTGTAGACTGCCATGCCCTGAGAAGTCGTTAGTTCCCTTCATCAGCAAGAAACTTTTGTGCTTGACTGTAAAGCCAACGATGTAGGTTTGTTTCCAGAAATGAGTTGCTCGAAATAGGTTTGTTTTCTTTTCTGGCAATATCTCTGAAAATAATATTTGCGAAGGAAATAATTTCAAACACAAGGTGAATTACCGAGCAACGCTATTTCTGAAAACAAATTTCCGGATGTAAATTGCCTCGTATGCGACGGCCTTAAGGAATGGAAATCTATTCCTCGTAACACGTAACGATAGTTTTCAAGTTTAGCACTATTTTTTTCATAGTTCTAATTGTATTTTTTATGTGTTACGTGTTTCAAACTATTTTCACGTATGCCTAACGCAATTTTTTAAAATTTCGCGCCATTTTAGCATAAGAGATACTGTTTATCCTAGCCTCGAATCTAGTTAGGTTTCCCGCTTAGAGGCTAGGATGTCCTTCTATCGCGTTAGACGAGCGTTGAGGGATTCACTTCTTTCGTCCCGCGCAATTTCACCGAATAAATTATAGGAAAGGGTTTTAAATAATAACGTTATTAAAGTCGCATTTTCATTCATTACGGACGTAAAGGTCAGGGAGTGGACACTGAGTAAAAATGCAAATGAATTGAAGGAAAACAAGCCGTGCATCCGGGCGAATCGTAAATCACGAAGGATGTTAGTTTTGCATAAATGACCTACGATGGAGGTGCGGAGGAGGCTCTGCAAAGTATAATTTATTCTGACAACGAATTATTGTCATTGGCGACACTGGACTCATCTATTAAACGAAGGGCTTTGCATTTCGATGATTATTACCATAGAGGATATATTCATTAGACATTGATCGTACATGACACAGTACGTGGAGGTGTGCAGCACAATGTGCATGTTGTACACCGTGCATTTAGAAGGAGTGCCTTCAAAATAAATTTTAAGATCTAAAAGTTTATTTTATTAATATGATTTCAGAATTAAATTTGGGCACGTTCGTTGAATCGAGCGGGTTAAAATGAAACCGTGCGTGTCAAATATTGTTTTTTGTAATTTCCAGGAAGTGCGTATTTCCGAAACAATTTGCCTTCGTGTCTGTAGCCAACTCGCGTTTTTACGAACAATTGCGTTGATCCCGAAAACTTATGAATTAAAAATTACATATTCCCTCTTTTTTACTAGCTCTATTTCTTCATACATAGCGTGTACAGGGTACCCCCAGACCTGGAATAGTCAGGGAACTTAAAAATGTCTGAAAAAGTCAGGGAAGAATGGCTTATTTTGAAGAAGTCAGGGAAATTCAACGTAGTCATGTTGTTGCGATCCAAAATTAATGCTTCTACGTGGTTAGCTCAAGGCCCATTTTCCGAGTACGAATTTACAAAATTATCCACGTTTTTCGAGTAGGAATTTGTGAAATTTTCCACGTTTTCCGAGGACACAATCCGCATATGCGCATTAGCATCTTACGATGAGTGCAGGACACGTTTTTACGGTACGTAGGCGGCATTCAATCGATGGCTACACTTTAGACCAATAGTGATCCGTGTGCCACTCCGTGTCCTACAAATCTGCTTTCAGATTTCCAAAAAAAGAATGTTAAAAATATTCTTGAAAGTTTATAAGCGCTTCTTGAAAGCTCAGCCTGGCTCGGCTAAGCTTTCTTTGTACGAGCCCTCATTTAAAACGCATGCCGCATTCTTATCCCGCTTGGTGGCGCTAGTGTACGCCGAGTGGTAAGCGCTTGTAATAAGCATTCAGTGTGTTTTCACCCTAAGCGCTTAGTCGTTCGGGGTCTCCGTAGAGCCGGAAATGACTATAAGTATATTTAGATTTTAGATTATTTCTGGAAGGCCGGTATTCAGTCCTCGATCTTTGTTACCTCAAGTGTTAATCAGAGTATGGTCAACCTCTTCTTTCTCCGCAAATCTTCTTCGATTTTCTCTGGTTTTGCTTAGTTTTCGACCTACGCGCTAATAGGTTCATTTGAATTTTAAATCAAAAGGCGAATTTTCAGCGCGCTGCCAGCTCCGCCAATTCATCGGGGGAATTGTTATCAGCATTTTCCGTGAAAATTTACGAATCTTCGTTCCTATCCAACAAACCATTTTGTGAAATTTCCCTCCTTAGAAAACTGCGCTTTATCGCATTATCCAAAAAATATGAGTGCGAAAAATTCGGGCGCATTAGGGATTCGGGCCGCCTGGGAAACGAGCACTATCTTGTTTTTTACCAACTTTGAAAAAAAATACAACGCATATACACGGTGTTTACGAGGGGAAATCTAACAAAATTGAGTTTTTTACTTGGAAATAAAGGGATCAAAGGGGTTACGGAAATGCGCTTTCAGGATGCGATTATTAATAAAACTACGTCACGAGAAGACATTGGCGTTTTATCTGAGTTTTTCTCAGATTTTGCCCCAAAATATAAATAACTCTTTATGGCAGCTGCATGCTTCTTCCGCGGGAGAATGGGGAGGTCGTTTTGCTCCCATTGGTTCGTGAAAGTTATAAAAATGTTGAAAAGTAACCCTTTTTATTAGGGGTATTCAGAGAGAATCTGTACGAATGGCACTTATGGAAGTCGTGAAGATAGGTGTAAAAATATTAACGCGTTAATAACTTCGGTAAAATTTTACAAAACAATGAGCCTGTCGATTTTCTACGCGTGACTTCACGATTTCACGACTGCCAAAAGTAAAATTCGTAAATTCGCTCTCCGAGTACCCCTCTCCTGTGCAAGTTAATTACGTACTGTCTCCTCAATTACTGATTTTACCTCAACTTTCTAACATTTTATATGCTGGAAAAAAATATGCATCACCTGTAGCCAGAAGATCATTTTATAAAATGGCAGTACTCAGACAATAGTCGATTCGAATGTTACTTTTGGCAGTCTTGAAGACAGATATGCATTCACTTTTTTTTAAAACAGCGATAACCTCGAGTGAAGTTTTTATTCCAATATAGTCATAAAGCTACCATCTTCCTGATATTTCAATTAAAATGTGTTAAGCTGATACTTGTATTTCTGACTCCCATTTTAATAAACATTGATATACAGGTTGGAAAAGAATAGAGTCGAGACACCCTAGTTGTTTTCTGTTATAGTTACGTAAATTCTGTTTATGCGGTTAAAGAGGTAGTCATGTGTGCTCTATGCAATAATGCTGTTACATTTGACCTACGACATACGACAATTTTTTCATGGAAAAGTGTGCGGAAACGTTATTACCGTAACACATGGGACAAAATGTCAAATTAATAAACGGAAGAGAATGGTATGTTTGTATGTATTCAACTGGTTTCGTCTTCATTGGCAATTATTTGAAGTTGCTACAATGTTTTCAAAACAGGTGCAAACACTAATTGTTAGTTGTGCCGCAGCACACCGGTGCACTGCTGTGATGCGCCCTTCATACATCTGTGTGCTGCAGCGCAGATAGCAATTGGGGTTTGCCCCTGGTTTCAAAACAATGTAGCAACTTCAAAAAATTGCCAATGAAGACGAAACCAATTGAATTTCAGTTGATTTCCTATTTAACCGCACAAACATAAGTTACGAAACTATGGCTGTAAAGAAACCAAAGGTAGTGGCTCTCTATTCTGTTTCACCCTGTATTATCCGACAGTTCCCAGTTTTCTGACTACCGGCCTACCCGCAAAATTCGCCATTTATGACGAATGACGAGAAATACGTGTGTCAAATTTCAACTTATAGCCGATTCCGGAAAAAAAACTGTATTTTAATTGTTTTTTAAGTTTATTAGCTGTTAAAGTTGAGGGGAACGTTTTACAAATTTCTATTTACCGAGTACTCCGACGCCACTAACTCAAAGTCGGTAATGCAAATTAACTTTATATGCAAATAAATGATTTAAAAATCCATTAAAAACAAGCTTCCACGAGAAACATCGAAACCGGGCTTTTATTTCCAGTCTATTTCCTCCGCAAATGGGCTTTTTTTTTCCACCACCCCCTAACAGCGTACATAATGTTCGAGTCGTAGGCATGAAATTGCGTTTTTTATCTCCATTTCGTAGAGGTAGCGGGGAAAAAGGCAAACGAGTTGACATTTCTTCCCTCACTGGCATTTGCATATTGAAACAATGAGCTATTGAAATATTTATTCGGCGCTTTCAATTGCTATTTTTGATATGTTTTCCAATCGACTTTTGCACGGATCACCGCCACGCTTTATTTGCCAACGGCGAGAGGAATGGCGACGCCTAGACAACGCCAAATAATTGTTTTTACAACAACTTTTAGACTTCGTTTCTTCCGACTAAGCTAATCCCGAACATAAATTTCTCACGCGCTTAATTTATTTCGCTAAACGGGTTTGCCGTACGATTAAATCGCGCTAAAAACATTGGATATAATTTTGTTTATAAATTGGAGACTTCAGAGGGCGCCCCTGTAGTCGTAATTCTTGAGACTGGGCTTTTTAATGAAATTTTGGTGCGACTGCAGTATTCGACGTGCGTGTAAGAGTTTATTAATGTAGCGCAGTTTCCAAAACTTGTTTAGTTTTTCTAAGTATCGTCCATTTTTCGAAAACCCTACTAATTTAACGAAAGTATCCCCTTTTTCAGAAAAACATTCGATAGGTACGACTATATACATGTACATAAAATGTCAAATTTTGTTCTAAAATTAATATCAAAAAAGTGTTCAGTTTTTATGAAATTGTGACTTATTAATTATAGCTTCCAATATTCATTATACGATGTCCCATATTTCCAAAGCTAATTTTTTTCTAGAAAATAATCCATATTTACAAATCAACTGACTAATTTTACTAGAAATGTTCCATATTTCGACTTTTCGAGATCTGAAATTCATGCTACGTTTCGTTTAGACGAATCGAAGAATATTTTGGAGATAACGTCGCGAAATAAACAATTACAAATCTTCGATTATGTTTTATTTGCTGACTGTAGGGTATTGTATTGAATTGAATTGAATATTGTTGGTAAATGATAATTGTGTACTTCGAGAGATTGTGTATTCACATTGCAGTGTCAAGTACACGTTTTTTTAACTTGTGATAATACGAACTACGCACGGTTTAAACGAACGAATGTTGGCGTCCCTTCGAGTTCGTCTTAACGAGGTTCGACCGCGCATTTACGAGAATTCTAGTGTAGTTAATCGCCGCTGTTTGCCATTTTCCACAGGCTATTTAGAGGGTGAATCACCGGGGAAAAATCTAGCTTACAATCCGACCTACCTCAAAATGTTTCCGAAATAATAACAGATTCCGTCCTTCTGCAGTAAGAGGCTTTCCTTCGTAATATGGGTCACGTCATCTCATCGCGTTTCAGTTTCCCAATTTCCCAACATCAAATGTTTACACAAAAGTGAAATCGATAGGGGATTTTTTTGTCCCCAAAAATCACCTTTTTCGTTCACTCGATTCAAACTCACGCAAATCGAGAAACCAAAATGGCTTCGCCCCAAAACCTTAAATTAAAATCCGAAGCATAAGGGCGGTTCACCGAGCCCGAGCTATTTATTGAGTGAACCCCTCGCGAGAGGTTAGGAGAGGTACTTAATTACTCCGAAAGATAGAAGAAGAAAAAATGCTCGGAGGGCTGCACTGAATACGGGCTTGGATTTTCCTGAACTTGAAAGCTAGGCTGTTTTGGGGTTTGATGTACCGATGGCCTCAGCATCCCGAGTCAATTCCGCAATTAGTACGTTGGCGAATGAATAATGAAAGTCTTTCACCCCCTGAATTTTAGCATTTTTGGCGGATGAGGTCGGAGTGGTGTCGTAAATCCCGAATGCATTGTTAAAAGGGGCGTTGTCGGCTAATTTAACTTAGGCGCATTTTGGATCGGGGCGAATTAAACGCCGAAATGGGGCTTCATTAAGAGCGATGCGGAGGTTTAATGCGACGAAACGAATTTAAAACGGATTAAACCCCAAACGCTTTTCGCTAACGGCGATGACCCCTCCGTCGACCCCGCGGAAGAAAAGGCTTTTTCCTCACAAAAATCTTCCCGAAATACTGCAGCCCGCTTTATGGTCGAGCTGCCCCTTGGAGTTGGCTGATGCGCCGCGCTTCGGAGTAATGGATGATCGCCGACGTAAAGGGGTTGAAAGTAATTAGTTTTCATTACTCGAGGTTTATAAACTTCGCTTCGGATGAAGGGAGGGAGTGACCCACTCCGCCATCGCTCGTTAATTTACGGTTAGGAAGAAAGGTTTTGCGAATGGAAAGTCAACAAAATACACGTAGCGAGCTTTATTGCCAAGCTGCGCCTGAACGTTGGCAGATGTGTATCGCGCATGTATTGTGTGATTGCCCGCATACAGGGGGAAACATTTACTTTTAATTACTAACGAATTATTTACTTTCATTTAAATTCGTTCGGAAATATTTCCTTTGTTTATGATTTAAATTACGAGCTCTTTTACCAAGACAGATCCCGAAAATATAATTTTGTAGCGCCGAGTTGTTTCTGTAGCTTCATGTATGTGGTCTTATACTGGGTGTCCCATTTAAATGGATCCACTCAAGCATCTCGGAAAATAAGCGCGTTACAAAAAAATGTTCTCTGTTTTGAAGGAAGTCGCGAGATGGCGTCTCTTTTATAATATTTGCAACAAAAATGTTTCAAAGATTCATTATCTACTCTATTTTACGTAGCATTCGAAAATGTAATAAAAATAGGGTCTCCCATTAAAAAAAAATGTTGTCTTCGATTTTACCCACAACAGCGCCAACTATGTTAAATAGATAGCGTTAATTTATGACCCCTTTCAAAACAAACGATTGTTTCGTAACATACAATTTTTTCCCAAATGTTTTAATGGATTCTTTAAAATGGGACACTCGGTATAATTCAATTTCAATTACGGGATGTATAGCTGCTCGTTTTATTGACCCTCTTCTCCTCCTCGAACTTTACTCGGTATGCGGTTTATTAGGGAAAAATAGGTTTCTCCTAAAAAAAATTTTAAATCACGCGCTTTGGTATATCATTCTTAAAATTCCAGTCGAAAAACAACCAACATTTAGTAGAAAAAACGTATTTAGACATCCTATCGATAATCGTGTATTGCATCGGTTCGTATCACTATCACTATCGATAGACTGATTGCTATATTCTGAGCCAATAGGCACTATTGGGTTACCCTTTTGGTATCTGAATGGTATGGACTACTATCGATACGATCGTATGGCGATATATCGTTAAAGCTGAAGTTCAAATCGACTAGCATGTACAGTATACAGCCCAGCATATGCCCGAAATGTGTCATTTCACCCCCGCACGGTTCAAAGGGAAGAGGGCCCAGTTTTCTCTACACGATGGTAGGTCATTTATCGACGTATGATAATTCCCCCCGGAGTTATAAGGCTTTGACTTGTCTACACTTTTTTCGTGACGCGAACGTTTCTGGGAATGTAGCCGTACCGAATTTAAAGACGTATTCACGTCAAAAAAAATAGAGATTTTTAGAAAAATAAAAATTCATTCGAGGTTGCACGGAAGCTTACTTTTTAGGCTCTGCATTATTTAGAGCGCGGGGGAGTATTTTTGAGATTCAGCATCAAAAAAGTAATTTTATAAGCCATCTGCCTTCTAGATGAATTTGCATATGCAAAACCGCATTTCCTAACGCGTTTATCACGAATTCATTTTCCCCCCAAAAAAACTAAAAAAAAAATGCTGGTGTGTACGTACGACATCGGTGGAGGCATTTTTTTTCCTCCAGCATCGACGTAAGAGCCTGGCGTCTATGCCGTTATATTGGTGGCATGTTTGTGGTATCCAATATTTGCACAGTTTGATGGAAAACGCATTTACCTAGTCGGAGTACCGCTAACGTTATTGTATGAAATAGAATAGTGGTGCTCGAATGGCAATATAGCCCATGCGAAAATCTTTACTTACAATTGTTGTCATCAGTCATTCTTAGTGAAATTCTGGATGGATGTGAGGGGAGGGGGGATATTGTTGGCGAGGAGGGGGAATCTTTCGTCTGAATTTGATGGCTTCTGCTGTATTTTATGGTTGAGCAGTTTCGGATGGAATTTTCATATTTCGTCTTCGGGGCGACTTTTTTTTCCCATTCTTAACAACTCTATATGCGGTGTTGTGTCGGTGCTAGTTCATGAAAGCGCGGACCTAAAAGGAGAGGTGGTGGATGGATTGGCGGTGGAATATTCGGGACATGCGCTTTTCAAAAGAGGAAAAAATTCTGCGAGTATGGCTTCGCGCTAGGCTTTATCAAGCGGATTTTTGATCTAGCCACATACATACAGTATAGGTAGCGAAGGGAAGCGACGATATGTGTAAAATGGCGTAAGATAACGTTTTTTAAAGATTTCATTCTGAATGTTTAGAATACTGGGTTGTTTGGGAAATTGCAACATTAAGTTTTTACGAAGAATTGCAGAAAATCCAAAAATTGCACTAATTTTTATCAAATGGCTGCAGAGGGACAAGCTGAGGCTGGAAAATGTGCAGCGGCTGGCCACGAGACGTTTAACACGAGTGGGTCATCTTTCTTATGAAGATAGGCTGACAACATTGGATGACCGAAGAATCCATGGAGTGATCATTGAGACTTCAAAATTATAAAAGGGCATCTAGACGTGAACTGCCATGATTTCTTCGGTTTTAGGTCAGGGGGTCACGTACTGGCTCTGCTCAATTCAGGAGCTCGCATTGATCTGAGGAAGTATTTCTTCAACCATAATGTGGTAGATGCCTTGAACCACATACCCGGAAGTGTTTGTGAACTGTGATAGTGTGAATTCATTCAAGAATAGACTCGACAAAGTCATGTTCCCTGTTTAATGTTTTCGACGGCAACAAGCTAGTATAGCTTTCTCTTTGACTGTAGTAATACCGTAAAAACTGAATTAAGCGCCGGGGCGATTATGTGCAAATTCCGGGGAACCCCCCCGGCGATTAATAAAGGCAGGCGGGTATTGCAGGTCCGGCGCTTGTCTAAA